>VZQC01005442.1:0-111382 GCA_009823505.1 Rhizomys pruinosus | reverse complement strand
GGGAGGATGAGCATGGGGGATGGTGGGGGGGGAGGGAAGGGAAAAAAAAAAAAAAAAAAGGTGGGGGGGGAGGAGGGGGAGGATGATGAGCATGGGGTATGGTGGGGGGAGGATGAGCATGGGGGCTGGTGGGGGGGAGGAGGCATGAGCATGGGGGTGTTGGGGGGAGGATGAGCATGGGGGATATTGGGGGGGAGGATGAGGGGAGGATGGGGATGAGGATGGCATGCGGGGCGGAGATTGGTGGGGTGGTAGGATATCATGGGGGATGGTGGGGGGGGGGCTGGTGGGTGGGCTTGAGCATGGGGGCTGGTTGGGAGGAGAGGCGGCTGGGCAGTGGTGGGATGTTGGTGGGGAGGTAGTTGCGCATGGGGGTGGTGGGGGGGCGGAGAGCATGGGGGATGGTGGGGGGGAGGAATGGCATGGGGGATGAGGGGGGGGGAGGATGAGCGAGGATTGGGGATTAAGGGAGATGGTGGGGGGAGGATGAGCATGGGGGAGGGTGGGGGAGGATGAGCGGATTGGGGGAGGAGAGATGGGGGAGACAGGTGTGGGGGGTGGAATGGCATGGTGGATCGTGGGGAGGCGATGGGGTGAGTTGGGGGGGGGAGGATGAGCATGGGAGATGGGGGGGGCAGGATGAGCATGGGGGTATGGTGGGGGGTAGGATGAGCATGGGGGATGGTGGGGGGGAGGATGAGCAGGGGATGGGTGGGGGGGTAGTGAGGCCGATAGGATGGTGGGGGATGGTGGGGTGCGGATGAGCATGGGGAAGGTGAGGGATGATGAGCATTGGGGGTATGGTGGGGGGGTGGAGCGCATGGGGGATGGTGGGGTGGAGGATGAGCATGGTGGGATGTGTGGGGTGGAGGCTGAGCCTGGGGGGATGGTGGGGGGGAGGATGAGCATGGTGGATGGTGGGGGGGAGGATGAGCATGGTGGATGGTGGGGAGAGGATGAGCATGGTGGATGTGGGGGGAGGCTGCGCATTGGGGGCTGGTGGGGGGGGAGGAATGCGCATGGGTTATGTGGGGGGAGGATGAGCATGGTGGATGGTGGGGGGGGGGATGGTGGTGGGGGGAGGGATGAGCATGGGGGTTGCTGGGGGGAGGATTTGAGCATGGGGATGGTGGGGGGAGAGGATGAGCATGGTGTATGGGTGGGGGGAGGATTGAGCATGGGGGCTGGTGTGGTGGGAGCATGAGGATGGTGGGGGGGAGGCTGAGCATGGGGGATGGTGGCGAGAGGATGAGCATGGTGGATGGTGGGGGGAGGATGAGCCTGGGGGCGGATGGTTGGGGGAGGATGAGCATGGGGGGTGGTGGATGGTGGGGGTGAGGGATTAATGAGCATGGTGGATGGTGGGGGGAGGATGAGAATGGGGGGGGAATGGTGTGGGGGGGGATGAGCATGTTAGATGGTGGGGGGAGGCGAGCATGGGGATGGTGGGGGGGCGGAAGGAGAGCATGTGGTATGGTTGGGGGAGGATGATCATGGGGATTGGTTGGGGGAGGATGAGCATGGTGGATGGTGGGTGGAGGATGAGCCGGATGGGGGGGGAATGGAATGGGGAGATGGTGGGGGATGTGGGAGAGAGCATGGGGGATTGGTGGGGGGGGACGGATGAGATGGGGGATGGTGGGGGAGGGAGGGGGGATGGGGGGCGGATGACCTGGGGGAGGTGGTGGGGGGGAGGATGATCATGGGGGATGTGTGGGGCGGGCGGGATGGCTGGAGAGTTGAGAGGTGATGGTGGGGGGTAGGATGAGCATGGGGGCTTGGTGGGGGGGTGAGAGATTGAGCATGGGGAGTGGGGATGTATGACTGTGGGGATGGTGGTGAGCAATGGGGGATGGTTGGGGGGGAGTGAGACATGGGTGGAGGATGGGTGGGGGGGAGGCATGAGCAGGGGGGGATGGTGGTGGGGAGGATGAGCATGGGGGGATGGTGGGGGAGGAGGTGATGCCATGGGGGATGGTGGTGGGGGAGGATGAGCGGATGGGAGGATGAGATGGGTGGTGGGGGGAGGAGCTGACATGGGGTGATGGTGGGGGGGCGGATGAGATCGGGGGGATGGTGGGGGGGAGGATATGAGCATGGGGGATGGTGGGGGGGAGGATGAGCATGGGGATGGTGGTGGGGGTCGATGAGCAGGGATGTGGGGGGGGGAGGGGGTGTGTGGGTGGAGGATGAGAGTTGGGGGAGGCTGGGGGGGGCAGGATGAGCCATGGGGGATGGTGGGGGGGGATGAGCATGGGGGATGGTGGGGGGAGAGGGTGGGGGGGAGGATAGACCATGGGGTGGATGGTGGGGGGAAGGTATGTCATGGGAGAGGTGGGGGAGATGAGTGGGTGATGGTGGGGGGGCGGATGAGCATGGGTTGATGGTGGGGGGAGGAATGAGCAGTGGTGGATGGTGGGGGGGATGGATGAGCATGGGGAGTGAGCGGGTGCAGGTGGGGGGGGGGATGAGCTGGGGGGGGGGGGGGATGGCAGGGGGTTGTGGGGGGGGGATGAGCATGGGGGATGTGGGGGGAGGATGAGCATGGGGGTGGGGGGGGAGGATGAGCATGGGGGTGGGGGGGGAGGATGAGCATGGGAGAAGGTGGGGGGAGGATGAGCATGGGTTATGGTGGGGGGAGGATGAGCATGGGTTATGGTGGGGGGAGAATGAGCATGGTGGATGGTGGGGGGAGGATGAGCATGGGGAATGTGGGGGGGAGGATGAGCATGGGGGATGGTGGGGGGGAGGATGAGCATGGGGGATGGTGGGGGGGAGGATGAGCATGGGGGTGGGGAAGAGCACAACCTTCTTCTCCAGCTCAAAGCCTGGCAGCAGAAAATGCATGAATCAGATGAGCTATGACAAGTCCTGTGGTAAAGAGAAGAAATGGTAAGGGGTGTCCACCCAGCCCCTCAGGGCTTGAACAAAACAAGGGCCCCTCAGATGAGAAGGAGCTGGAACTTGGTTTTGAGTGCTGATAAATGTGGAGAGAGAACAGAAAATACCAGGCAAAGGAAACATGGTGGTCAGGTGTGGAGGCCGAGACAGCAAAGCTGGGTCAAAGATCTGCCAGTGTCTCCACACCTTGTGCCTGTAACTCAGGGTTGGGGAGGTTATAGGAAAAGACACTAGGCCCAACTAGACCTATCTCAGGGTGTGGTTAGGTCCTAGGAGACACTGGGCCCAACTAGATCTATAGCATGGAGGATGGCATACTGAAGGCAGAGCCTGTTTCCTTTTTCCTCAGGCTCCACACAGACACTGCAACCTCTGACCCAACATGTCAGGACACAGTAAAGCACTACTCATGGGCCCAGGGGAGGGCTCAGAGAAGCCCACCTAAAGAACGTTCATTCTAACTGCCAATGTAAAGCCAAATTCAATGAGCATTTGTGAGTTCATGAGTGACCTGCTGAGGCCTTCACACCTTTCCTGGTTTTCTGAGACAGAGTATTGGGGTGCACAACCTAGTTCATCATGGTTGCTGGAAAGCTTTCAAATGGGGAAAACTTGCAGAGATTATGAGATATATTCCAATTTAGCTCAGCACATGAGAAGGTGTTTTAGAAAGATGTTTACACTGAGGTCTGGCAAGTCACGTGAGTCTGAGCCTAGCCAACAGCAGGCAGGAAGTTCAGTTGCATTTCCTCCTGGATAAATTGCTCCCCTCAGGCACAGATGCGGGGCTAGGACCACAGCTCCTACAAGGACCAATGATCCTCCCACTTTCCCAAAACAGATTTCAACTCTGCTTCAAGAGGACCTTCTGAGCCCAGGCGCCTTGTAGATGACCCTGAATCTGATGAGGGATTTAAAAAAAAAGTTCTAGAAGGGCCAGGCTTATCTGGGAGGGGCCCTGGAGAGGCCATCCACATGCAACCCTATTTTCTGGCGTGGGAGGGGGAAGTGAGGGGACCCAAACATACAGAGAGAGGGCTCTGAGAGGGGTGACAAAGACCATGAATTACTCCCTAGTGGGTGTGTGGGGCTGGCGGAGCAAGTGTGATCTCTGTGAGGTTCTCCTCACCGGCCACTGTGTGGAATAGGCAGCATGCGGTGCCTGGCACAGCTCAGGATGCTGTAGACTGGGCAGCTTCGATAGCTGGAGGGCTCAGACAACTGGCAGCCATTGCTCACAAGAGGCTGCAGAGCCCAAGATGGGAGTGTGGCGGGGCTCCAGAACTACCTTCTTATCTTCACATAGCAGGGGAAGGGCTCGTTTCCCTGTCTGTTTTCTCCAGGGCACTAATCTCTTCATGGGGGCTCCACCTCCATGACTACAAGGCTCCTAGAGGCCCCAGGCTGAATGCTTTCACACCAGGGCTTCCACATCTGAATCAGAGGAGAGGTCTCCAAACACTCAACCCACAGGCATGGTGGTAATAAAAGCTAGGAGAGCTCCCCACAGGCAGTCCATTCACAGGGCACCACTCATCACATTTGGAATATCCCAGGCCTCTTGTTACAGCAGGTAGGGTGGGGTTGGAATGGTAAGTGGGATTTTCTGAGCCCCATTTGGCAGATGGCTGGTTAACCAGCAGCCCCAGTTAGATCCCGCAGAGCATTACTTTCGCTGGAAGGACCCATCCAGTTCTTCAGTCTGTGTGGAGTGGGCTTTTGTACCATCAGTTCAGCTCAATAGATCAACTCCAGCTCTTCACCAACTCATCTGTAATACGATGGCAATGAGCCAATCCCTCGAGTTAGGCACACCATGGGCACTCAGACACCATGTCCTATTAAACCGGGTCCTGAAAGAACAAAGGACAGTGGTGCAGCAGAGTGCCACATGCCAGGGTTGAGGAAGTGAGCAGGACATGCATCCTGCCCAGAGTACTATGAAAGGAAAGTGGACATCAGGGTGTGGTGAGGGGGTGGGGAAGGCAACTGGCTCAGAGCCCTGGGCACAAGGTGTGGGTAGGAGTGAGAGCTGGAGAGCTGGCAGGGCCGGGGTGAAGCCAAGGCCTGGCGGGTCAGGATCTGCTCACCAACCACTGACATGTTCTGTGGACCTACAGACATCTTCAGAGCTCCGTTAGGTGTACTGAGCATCTGGGGCCAGACTGTGCCAAGTAGTTTGCATAAACTCAGCTATGCTGGGCATGGTGGTGCACGCCTTTAATCCCAGCACTAGGGAGGCAGAGGCAGGCAGATCTCTGTGATCTCTCCATATATGTGCCTATCATCTCAGTTAAAAAACTGGCAGAGATTATTTATCTCTCGTTTCTCTCTCCATCTAACCCTCCCTCCATGCCTTCCCCCTTTAAAATGTTGCCATTATTCCCATTTTCCCCTCAATGACACCAGTCTCCTAGGTCCTATGTCTCTTGGGCTCCTTCTTTCCCTTTATCCCCAGATTCCCTTGCATAGCCCCCCCCACTTAAACACCCTCATTTTATCCATTTCTCCCTGTCTCCTGTCCCTCTCTCCCAGGTTCCCTCTTTCCCTTTCCCTCCCTGGTTTCTTTCCAATTCCCTGGCTCCTGCAGTTACATCAGGAAACATACTCAGGTGCTAGGATAATGCCTAGTGTAAAAAACTGGAGGGAATCATTAGTCTAATAATCTAATGACAAATTACACATATGATGCCTCTACCTGAGTCCATGTTACATAACTAAAGTCTACATAACAAGAAACAGTGCCATACAGGAGAAACCTTCGTGTGAGTTGTTGGCCAGGGCAGTCCAAGAGACTGCCGAAGTTACACAGGCTATGGCCACAGCTCTTGGTCACCTCCCAGAACTTGAAGGGAAGATCCTACTGCTGCAGACAGGACAGACTTCGGAGACCAAATCTGGAGCAGTGGAGCTGGGACGGACCCGGAAGCCACCTCTCCTGAGGGCGAGCTCTCACAGCTGTGGACAGCCTATGCGTGCTGCAAAGGAAGAGCAGCAGTCCATGGTCCAACCCCAGCTTTAAGGCCAGATATCCTCAGCATACAGCACTGGTGCAGCAGGGGCACTTTTATCTTGGGGGAAATCAACGGCTAACTATTTGGACTTAAAGCCCACTCAGTGGGAGGAAACTCATGTGTGTACTGTAAACATAGCCAAATACACATGGATGGAGAGGTCATAGACCTTAGTCCCAAGGCTGTCACATCCCTAGACCAATGTAACTTCTTACTAATTACAAAATATGCATCCTATGTTTACAGACTAGTATCCCAGACATCACACATCAAAGAAGCTTCTTTTGCATCAGATGGAGAATATTACAGAGTCCCACAACTGGTCACACACACAGACAGTGTCTGTGGATTGCCCAAGCCTAAGCAGCACATCTACAATGTAACCTCCACACCTAAGGCTCACGCAACATAGAACAAGGGGCCAAAAGACCACTAATTAATCTCTTAACTCTCGTTACGGAAGCTCCTTCATGCCACAGATGGCCAGGAACTCAAAAGGTCAGAAATGGCCAAACCGTGGAGATTAGGAGTCTGCAGAGTGTGGGTCCATGGACAGGTCTCCTATATTCAGCTTCACTTACCCAGGACTCCGGGAACACTGGGGAAGAGGGGGCAGGAAGATTGTAAGAGCCGGGGAGGTGATGCAAGAACAGAATCCTACGAGCTCCTGGGCCCCTCCTCATATGAACCTACAGCAACGGTGTCAACACGCACAAGACGCACGCAAACACAATCAGAGAGACCCAGCCTGGAACTGAGGAAATGAGCATCAGAACGCAAGCTTACCAAAGAAGCACTGTGGCTGGTTACTGTGGGGTGAGGAAGAGCTGGCCTTCTTGGTGTGAGGGACATGGGCTGATTAGAGCTCAGTGGATGTACTTGTCAGGGACACTAATTTGGCACAAACCGGCTTAACACAAATGACAGAACGTGAATTCCAGGGAGGGGCTGTGGGAGGTGCCAGTGGAGAAGGGGTAGAAAGGTGACTAGGCTTGAGATTTTATGTAGGAAATAGACAAAAATTCAATAAAAATTTTAAAACAAACCAGCAGCAAATAAATCATGGATTGCCAAGCAATTGCCCAGAGGACATGGACTGAATGCTCAACCTCCTCGCTTCCTGCCCTTGGCCAGTCCCGCGCAGTCCCGTCGCGGTCCCGTCGCAGTCCCATCATCGTAGTCCCATCATCGTAGTCCTGTCGCAGTCCAGTAGAGGCCCCGTCGCAGTCCCTTCGTAGTCCCGTCACAGTCTCGTCGCAGTCCCATCATCGTAGTCCCATCATCTTAGTCCCGCCGCGGTCCCATCCCGTCGGTCCCGGTCGTAGTCCCTTCGTAGTCCCTTCGTAGTCCTGTCGCAGTCCTGTCGAAGCCCTGTCGCAGCCCCATCGCAGTCCTGTCACAGTCCCGTCGCAGTCCTTAACATCTTGCTACGCTCTGTGCCTCCTTTGCACTGCTCACTTCAATCACCTTAAAACCCAGCTTCCATTCTTCCTGTCCATTCCTTCCTGCTGCTTTCTCACAAAGCCACCCCTCCTCAGCTTCCAATCCCTGGTCCTCCTGCCTCTGTGCAGCAGAGCCATCTACCCACTCTTAGCTTTGGTCCCATCATCATGGCGGTGCACCTAGCCTCTCCTATGCATGGCCCTGAGCGCAGGCTTTAACTGAACTCCGCACGCTTGCCTTCAATGCCTCGCCCCCAAAAAACTTTGCCACAGAACACCCAGAGCTTAGCCTCTCTGAATTTGAATGTGTGCAACTGTTTCCTTGGGTTTCCTTGACCTTCCTTGTGCTACAGTCCTTTGTTCTTACTAGGTGCTAATCTCTCCTTGATGTTCTACCGTCTCTATCTAAAAATTCTCAGTAGTTTCCCTCCTCCTCCACAGTAACCCGGCTCCCACCAGCTATTTGGGAATTCTGCCTGGGCTCCATGTCTGGTTTCCGCTCAGTTGGTTTCTCCACAGCAAAACTCTCATCTTCCTACACTTGGCTGCTGGAACCTGACCCTCCTTCAAGACCAGCCTGGGATGCCATGGGGCTCTGCCCATTGCTGAGGCCTGATGCATGCCCTCTCTTGGTCCTCTGTCCATCTCCGGGGCCCCATACAGGCCCTCTCTGGTCCTCTGTCTATCTCCGGGGCCCCATGCAGGCCCTCTCTGGTCATCTGTCCATCTCCGGGGCCCCATGCAGGCCCTCTCTGGTCCTCTCTCTATCTCTGAGGCCCCATGCAGGCCCTCTCTGGTCCTCTCTCTATCTCTGAGGCCCCATGCAGTCCCTCTCTGGTCCTCTCTCTATCTCTGAGGCCCCATGCAGGCCCTCTCTGGTCCTCTGTCTATCTCTGAGGCCCCATGCAGGCCCTCTCTTGGTCCTCTCTCTATCTCTGAGGCCCCATGCAGGCCCTCTCTGGTCCTCTATCTCTGAGGCCCCATGCAGGCCCTCTCTGGTCCTCTCTCTATCTCCGAGGCCCCATGCAGGCCCTCTCTTGGTCCCATGGCACTCTGTGTTGAATTCTGCTCCACCCTTGTTCTATAATACTTGAAATGCACTTATGTGCAGTCATGGCTCTCCCCACTTCCAAAGGAGAAGTGAGATTCCCGGGAATGGTGACTATGCCTATGTGATTCTGGGCACCCCAGAGAGGATGGTAGAGTGGAAAATTACCATGGGATGGCTGAAGTGGTTAATTTTTGTTGTCAACTTGATAGGATTTGGAATCACCATGGAAACAGACTTCTGGATGTGTTTATATGGGTGTTTCTAGGGAAGTTTAACTGAGCAGCAAAAACCCCCTGAATGTGCGTTATATCACCCCATGGGCTAGCATCCTAGACTGACTGAGAGGAGAGAGGGAGCTGAGTACCAGTCTCCCCTTCTCCCTCTTCCCTGACTGCAGGTACGATGTAACCAGCTGCCTCAAGCTCCTGCCGCCATGGTCATCTGGACCTTTGAACTGTGACAAGAGCCTCAGATTGCTTTTATCAGATTTTTTTCATAGCAACAAGAAAAGTAACCAATATAGTTGTCAAGGATTTGAGGAGAGTGAAATGACTTTGTAATGGGCACAGAGCTGTCTGAGCGGTGAGGATAGAAAAGCCACCCCAAATTCCAAAGTCAGCACATTCAGTGAAATTTTGCACAAAACTTAGTTAAGTGGTTTCTACTTATGTGTAAAATCCTCCTTGATGAAGTAAGTGGTACATGGAGGGGCTGGAGAGCCTTTGTGCGGTGGAGGGACCAGCAGCCTGCACCACAGTGGAGTCGACCCAGTGGAAACGTGAGCTAACGGCAGACAGCCTTCCTGATCTCTCCACTTGGGCCTCTTCTTTCTTAAAAGTCTCTCTAGAGGGGCTGGAGAGATGGCCTAGCGGTTAAGAGTGCCGACCGCTCTTGCAGAGGACCTGGGTTCGATCCCCAGCACCCACATGGCGGCCGAGAACCATCTGAAACTCCAATTCCAGGAGAACTCCAGTTCCAGGGGAATCCGAGACCCTCTTCTGACCTCCGCGGCCTTGCACGACACGGGTGCACAGACCTGCATGCAGACAGTACATTCCTACACATACAGAAAAAAAAAAAAAAAAAAAAAAAAAAAAGTCTCTCTAGAGAACAGGTTCCAAGCACATTAATAAAATTCGGCAAGCCTTTATTGAGTGCTTTCTTTGTGCCAAGCACCCTGCCAAATACTGAACAGTATATTTCAAAAGAGCCTCACAGAAAATCTTTGTAGTATGTGCTATTAGGAAATGGAGAGGTAAAGTAACTTCTCTCAAGTCACTATAGGCAAATGGTAAAGCCAAAATTTGAACTGTGGCAGTCAGAGGCCCAAAGACTTAATCACCATACTAGTCCCTGTGTACCCAGCCAGCTTCATCTGTCAGGCCTGCCATCTCCTGCCCTTCAGAGGAACATACACAGTGCTTCCCAAGAGCCCAGTTCTCACTCACGCTTCTGAGACCATTATCCTCGGAAATTCATTATCCTCAGAAATTCGTTATCCTCAGAAATGTGACCTCCTTCAGTTAGGCTCTCAAACTGGTCTAATGAAATGTTATTTTTTTCTTTTTTCTTTTGTTACATTTTTCAAGACAGGGTCTCAAATAGCCCAGGCTGGCCTGCAACTCTCTGCTGCTGAAGATGGCTGTGAACTCCTGACCCTTCTGACTCTACCTCCATTCTGCTAGATTATAGATGTGAATCACCACACTTGACTTCATTTCTGCTTTAGAATAAAGGTGTCATTTTTATTTTTAATTATGTGTGCAGGTTTGTGCACTAGCCCAGGGCCTGCAGAGGCATCAGAGCCCCTGGAGCTGCATCACAGGCTTTTGTGAACTTCCTGATGTGAAGCTGAGAGCCAGACCTGGGTCTTCTGCAAGAGCAACGTGTTCATAACTGTGAAGCCATCTCTCTAGTCCCCATTTCTACTTTTAAAAGACTAAAACTGAGTGAGGTGCCTGGTAAGGCAAGGTGGAAAAGCCTTGATCCTTGGGGGGCTCAGTACCTGCCCCTGGAAGTCCCAGCTTGGGCTCCAGGCAAGCACATGACTCAGTGAGGTGTCAGTAAGGCAAGGCAGAACTGCCTTGATCCTTGGGGGGCTCAGTACCTGCCCCTGGAAGTCCCAGCTTGGGCTCCAGGCAAGCACATGACTCAGTGAGGTGTCAGTAAGGCAAGGCAGAACTGCCTTGATCCTTGGGGGGCTCACTACCTGCCCCTGGAAGTCCCAGCTTGGGCTCCAGACAGGCACATGGACTCAGTGAGGTGTCAGTAAGGCAAGGCAAACATGCCTTAACACTTGGGGTCGCTCACTACCTGCCCCTGGAAGTCCCAGCTTGGGCTCCAGGCAGGCACATGGACTCAGTGAGGTGTCAGTAAGGCAAGGCAGAACTGACTTGATCCTTGGGGGGGCTCATCACCCGCTCTTGGAAGTCCTAGCTTGGGCTCCAGGAAGGCGGACAGACTCAATGAGGTGCCAGTAAGGAAAGGTGCCTTGACCCTTGGGGGCCTACCGGCACAAGGGCCAAAGCAGCAACACAATCTCCCCTACCCTGCCACCCCTGTCAACCTGGTGGAGCTGTGGTACAGAGAACCTAACAGGTACAGCATTAGTGATTATAGCCTGTGTAGCCAACATTGAGGTGACAGAATCCAAAGAAACAAACAGACAAATCCACATGCCAAAGACACAAAGAAAAAACAACATTGGATAAGCTCATAATAAGTTGACACCGAACTCTACCAACCCTACAGAAGATCCCTACAATGAGATCTCTGAGGAAAGAAGGCCTTAGAAGAACAACTGTAGACATAGTCAAAGAAATTAGAGAACTAAGGGGAGAGATTGAAACACTCAAGAAGGACCTAGAGGGAGATACTGACAAATGTTGGAAAGAACTAAAGGGAGAAAATGACAAACTCCAGAAGGAAGTGGAAACCCTGAAAAATTTCCAGGCTGAAATGAAAAAGAAAATGACCAACAAACCAAGGATCTACAAGATAAGAATAACAGGCTCCAGAAGGAAGTGGAAAATCTAAAGAATTTCATCACAGGATGAAATGAAAAAGGAAATTGAACTTTGATCCAATCACCAGGAAAGGATGGGAAAAAGCCTCAGAAGCAGAATGGAAGAAGCAGAAAAAAGATTATCAGGCTTGCAGGATAATACGGAGCAACTAGAAAGCTCAAGTAAAGATTTTGAAAAATTAATAAAAACACAAGAGTGTAACAACCAGGAAATGTGGGACACTATGAAAAGACCAAACCTCTGCATCATAGGGATAGAGGAAGGAGAAGAATCCCAAGACAACACTATTGACCAGATCTTCAACAGGATAATAGAAGAAAATTTCCCCAAACTGAAAAAAGGCAAACCCATACAAATACAAGAAGCACATAGAACACCAAACAGACAGGACCAGAAAAGAAACTCCCCATGCCATATAATTGTTAAAACACTAGATGCTCAAAACAAAGACAAAATACTGAAACCCACACGAGAAAAACAATAAGTTACATATAAGAGGAAACCCATCAGAATCACAGCTGACTTATCAGTCCAAACTATGAAAGCTAGAAGAATGTGGACCAAAGTATTCCCTGTGCTAAACTACTTTAGATGCCAACCCAGACTACTATATCCAGCAAAAATGTCAATTATAGTTGAAGGAGAAAGAAAAATCTTTCACAACATGAACGAGATGAAAGAAGACATGTATATGAAACCAACACTTCAGAAAATCCTCAGAGCAAATCCAAAGAACAGAGGAAAGAAGCAACTATTTCTAAGCAATTAAAGAGAGAAATCAGTGAAAGCATAATAGAGTACATACAAACTTAGACCAGGAATGCAAAAAATAAGGTGAAAGGAAACAACACACATCTCCCAATAATAACCTTAAATACTAATGGTCTAAACTCCCCAATCAAAAGGCATAGACTGGGAGAATGGATTAGGAAACAGAATTCTTCTATATGCTGTCTACAAGAAACCCATCTCACCCTCAAGGACAGACACCACATTAGAGTGAAAGGATGGAAAAAATATTCCAAGCGAATGGTACCAAGAAACAAGCTGGGGTGGCTATTCTAATATCAGACAAAATAGATCTCAAAGTAAAACTAATCAGAAGAGACAAAGAGGGCCATTGCATCCTTGGCAAAGGAACAATTAACTATTAAGACTTCACAATCCTAAATGTCTATACACCAAACTCTGGTGCAACTAACTTTATAAACACTACTCTGCAGGACCTCAAGACACAGATTAATCCTAACACACTAATAGTGGGATACTTCAACACCCCACTTAGCCCCTTGAATAGAACAACTGGACAAAATCAAACAGAGAGACATCAGAACTGAACAATACAATACACCATATGGACCTCACAGACATCTACAGAATATTCCACCCAAACACCAGAGAATATACTTTCTATTCAGCACCTCATGGAATAGTCTCCAAAATTGACCACATACTGGAGCACAAAAGAAACCTCAACAAATACAAAATGATTGAAAGTATTCCATGCATTCTATCAGACCACAGTACAATAAAGCTCAATATGAACACCAGAATAAGCCCAACTAGCTACAAGAACATACGGAGACTAAACAACACCATCCTGAATAATGAATGGGTCAGGGAAGAAAAAAGACTGAAATAAAAGTATTCATAGAACTGAATGAAAAAGACAATACAACACAACAAAACTTGTGGGATACTTTAAAGGCAGTTTTGAGAGGGAAACTTATAGCCCTAAGTGCCCACATTAAAAAAAAAAAAAACCAGAAAGGGAACAAATAAATGATCTAACACTGCAGCTAAAAACACTTGAGAGACAATAACAAATGAACCCTAAACCCAAACACAGGAAGAAATCACAAAAATCAGAGCAGAAATCAATGAAATAGAAACAAAGAAAACAATACATAGAATCAACAAATCCAAAAGCTGGTTCTTTGAAAAGATAAACAAAATAGACAGACCTTTAGCCCAGTTAACCAAAAAGAAAACAACCAAAAAAAAAAAAAACCTCAATGGGAGAAGGATAGCACCTCAAGCAAATGTTGCATGGCAAACTGAGATCAACGCATTTGTAAGAAAAATTAAACCCACCCCCCGTCTCAGCTTGTACAAAAATAAATCCCAAGTGGATCAAAGATCTCAATTAAGCACGCTGAAACCCTAAAGGTAATAGATGAAATAACTTGGTACGAACTGACAAAGACATAGGTGTAGGTAAAGACTTTATGTTTTTTATTTATTGATTTATTATTTTCTTTGCCGTGGGAAAGGCATAGAGACAAGGCAGATTCCCGTGAGTTCCAGGTCAGCCCGGTGCCACATGACTTAAGAGGGTTCGCAGGACAGCCGGGGCCACAAGGAGACCCCGCCTCTCGAAATAGACTCAGNAAAAAAAAAAAAAAAAAAAACAAAAAAGGCCAAACTCCAATTCAGTAGTATTCATGAGTGAAAGGGGATAGCATACAACAGACAAAGTAAAAGTGCCAGGCATCTATACGGGAATACTTCCAAAAACTTATTCTGCTCAAATTCTGAAACCTAAGAGAATGGAATGAATATTGAAATCCTGGGAAAAACAAAACTTAACCAAGAAGAGATTGGCAGTTTAAACAGACCCATGATCTATGATGGAGGAAATTGAAGTAGGTAATTAACAACACCTCCCAACTAAAAAAAGCCGCAGGCCCACATGATCACATGCAGATATCTATAAAACATTTAATTAACGAGGTCTACAACCATTACCTACCATAATCTGTTTCAAAGGCATACAAAAGCAGGGCATGCTCCGAATTTTCTTGAAGCCAGCATCACCCCGAATACCAAAACCAGGCAACGATACAAGCACAAAAAGAAGCTCTTAGACCCATCTTATTAATGAACATAGATGCAAAAATTTCTCAACAAAAAGTCTTGCAAATCACAAACAGACCTGCATCAAAAGCTCATCCACCATGACCAAGTTGGATTCATACCAGAGATACAGGGGATGGTTCACATCAAATAAATCAACAAATAAACTAAACAAAACACATATAAAATGACTGAAAGACAAAACACACACGATCATCTCAATGACTGCAGAAAAAGCTTTGACAAGATCCAGCATCCCTTCTAGTTTAAAGTACTAGAGGGAATTGAGACTGAAGGGAACATTCCTCAACAATATCAAAGCCATATATAGCAAACTCACCGCCAATATCATCCTAAATGGAGAAAAAATTGGAACCATTTCCTTAAAGGTGGGACGCCAGCAAGGCTGCCCCCTTCTGCCATTCCTCTTCAACATAGTGCTTGAAACACTGCTAGGGCAATAAGACAAGAAAGAATTAAAGGAGTACTAAACAGAAAGAAGTTAAGCTATCCCTATTTGCAGATGAATGATGTTTTACTTAAGGGATTGCATAAAAACTCCACCAAGAAACTCTAGAAATGATTAATAAGAGCATCACTAAGTGGCAGATGACAAAATGAACCTGGAAAAATAGTAGCTTTTCTTTAACCAACAGAAACAAGGGGAAAGGAATATAAAAGACCTTCCCATCACATAGCCTCAAAAAATAAAAAATACCTGGGAACAAACCTAACCAAAGACTACCAATAGATCTCTACAAACATAAATTTTATACGCCCTAGAAGAAGGAGATTGAAATGACAAATATGGAAAGGGAACAATCCCATGCTATGGATTGGAAAATTATTAGTAAAAATGTCCATTTACCCAAATGATATACAGATTCAAATGTAATCCAATTAAAATCCCCATGAGCTTCCACAGGGCTTGGAAAGAAAGATCCTTAAATTCATATGGAAAAAACAACAGAAAAAACCCCAAATAGCTAAGCAACCTGAGTGAAAAATACAATAAGGAGGGATTGCTATACCAGACTTCACTATACTACAGGGCCTTCATAAAACAGCTGGTATGGCACAAAACAGACCTTTGACCAAGAACAAAATGAAGAATCCCAAAATTGAGCCATACAATTTCGCATACCTCATTATTGACAAGAGGGGCCGAAAAAAAAAAAAAAAAAAAACCTCAATGGAGAAGGATAGCATCCTCAGCAAGATGTTGTGGGGCAAACTGGATCACCATTTGTAAGAAAAATTAAAACCCATCCCCCCTCTCGTTGTACAAAAATAAACTCCAAGTGGATCAAAGATCTCAATTAAACCCTGAAACCCTAAAGGTAATAGATGAAAATTGGGCAGAAACTGACAAGACATAGGGTGTATGGCAAAGACTTTATTTTTTTATTTATTTGATCTGTATTTGTCTTTGCCGTCGGGAGGCAAGCAGAAGCCAGATACCCGTGAGTTCCAGGTCAACCGGTGCCACAGTTAAAGCAGAGCGTGTCGAGGACAGCCGGGGCCACAGGGAAGAGAAACCCCAGGCTCAAAAAAAAAAAAAAAAAAAAAAAAAAAAGCCATGTAATTTTATTGTCAAGTCACTGATTTTCAGATGCAATCTGAAGCTTTAAAAATATTATAAAATATGTACAGTCCTGAGTTAAACCATTCTCGACATTTGTCCAGAACTACTGGCTACCTGCCTTGTTTTTAGAGCAGCTTTAAAATTTTTTATTATAGGTAACAAACAACAGTAACAAAATGACTTGAAACCGGAAACTCTATCTAGTAAAGGGCTCTTTCCTGGACGTCACTGCTTCTTCCTTCTCTTGTACGAATCATTACTGTGAATGCGAACTCTCTGCTGCACAGAGGATGCTATTTTCATGCTATCTTTCTTTGCAGAGCTCTTCTCTACAGCTCCAGGTTTCCAAAGTAACAATTGTGCATCTTCTCCCCCCGTCAGCAAAGAATCGTCATGTATATTCCAACAGAAAGAACGAACAGTAGCAGCATGCCCTCCTGGAAGGCTGGTTACGTGCATCAGTCCTGATGTGCTGCAGCTCATCATGTGAAGCCTTCCTGTGTTTGTTCCTCCAATGACGAACAATTTGTCCATCTTTTCATGATAGAGGCCACCAAGCAGGTAGTCCAAATGACATGCTTTCATTTCTGTTATTTCTCTCACATCTCGGATTTTCAGATGTGTAATTGGTTCATCAGTATCCAAATGATTAAGATTCCACCAATAAAATCCTTCATCATGTGTCATGCAGTAAATCTGTTTATAATCTCTTCCAGACCAACCAATATAGCTCACTGATGAAACTGAATTGCATGTTGCAACCAAGGCATCCTCTTCATTATCAGCACTGATATCAAACACATTCACCAGGCCATCAGTTGAACCTGAGACGACCATGTTGGGGTTGCTGGGATGGAAGCATACTTGAGTGACATCATCACTGTGTGTTTCTGAATACACACCAAGTGGGTCTCTAGTAGACAAATCCTGAGAAGTGCTCCTTGCATCCCAAAATACCAACAATGCATCGTCATCCACTTTTTCTGTACCAGCACAAATAACATGATCCTTACAGTTGATATCAAAACTGATAAAAATATTGGAAGGGTAACCCTTGAACAACTGAACAGGTTTTTCACTAGCTAATCGAGCATCCCAACATTTTACAGTGCCATCGGTACTTGCTGAATATACACTGTCACAGGAGTTTGCGAACTTGACCCCATTAAGTCCAGGATATCCACTAAATTCCCGCAGTACACGCAGCGTCTCTTTATCATATATTCTTATTGATCCATTTGAACATAAAACAGCAACCAAACTTTCTTTTTCTGCTTGTACAGTCTTTGATGTATCTATGCCAAGCAGGTAAGTAGGCTCTTTCCGTTCTAAGGAACGTCTGATGATATGCAGATTAGCAAACTGTTCCTCAATCTTCTCCATATCAATAGCAACATCCACAGGTATAAAACTTATGTAGCTCAGGCTGGCCTTGAACAG
This sequence comes from Rhizomys pruinosus, assembly GCA_009823505.1. NCBI lineage: Eukaryota > Metazoa > Chordata > Mammalia > Rodentia > Spalacidae > Rhizomys > Rhizomys pruinosus. Next base: position 94,067 of record VZQC01005442.1, on the reverse strand, counting down.
TGATCCTACTGCCTCAGTCTCTTAAGTGCAGGGATTACAGGTGAGTGCCACTTCATCTGGCTTCCAATCCTTTCAGAGCAATCTTACTTCCTCAGCAGCAAGCTCCACAGTGGAGATGGAGAAACGCTTTTCGCCTCAGCCCCATGTGGGCAACAGGAGCCCCGGAAAAGACTTTATAAATCAGACAGCAGCTGCACAGGAAATAAGGTCAACAGTTGACAAATGGGACCTCAAACTCAAAAGCTTCTGTACAGCAAAAGAAACAATCAAGGAAGTGAAGAGAAAACCCACATAGTGGGAGGAAATCTTCACCAGAGATTCATCTGACAGATCATTAACATCAAGAATATATAGACTACCCCAAAAAAAAAAATTAAGAAAACAAAAGAGCAGAACAGAGACCTCGCCAGTGAAGAAGTAAAGATGGTCGAGAAACTTCTTAAAAAGTGGTCAACATTATTAATAATTAAGGAAATGCACATTAAAACCACTCTCAGATATCATCTCACTCTGATACGACTGGCTAAGATCAAGAACACAAAAGACACCAAATGCTGGAGAGGTTGTGGGGAAAGGGGAACACTCATCCACTGCTGGTGGGAATGTAAACTTGTATAACCATTATGGAAAGCAGTGTGGAGAACCCTTAAAAGACTCAGAATGAGCCTACCACCTGACCCAGTCATACCACTTCTGGGTATATATCCACAAGACTCATCCTACTGCAAAGATACATGCACATCCATGCTTCTGTTCACAATAGCGAAGAGCTGGAACCAACCCAAATGCTCCTCAACTGACAAGTGGATGACAAAAATGAGGTACATCTACACAATGGAGTACTACTCAGTGGTAAAGAAAGATGACATCATGAACTTTGCAGGTAAAAGGATGGAACCTGAAGCCATTATGCTAAGTGAAGTAACACAGTCCCAGAAAAACAAGCAGTGAATGGTTTCCCTCATTTGTGGATGCTAACACCAAACAACATTATTGTTATATTTCTGTCTATCTGAAAGCAACTATGCTGTTATAATGTGAATTCCTAAACATAACAAAAGACTGAGAGAAAGATACAGGACAGTTATGGCAGAATGCATGATCTGGGGTGGGGTGGAGGGAAGGGAAAGGGGAATATGTCTAAACTGAACTGAGAAATGATGTCTGAAATATACAAAATATCAATAAAAGCATTATAAAAAATAAAAGACTAAAACCCACAAAGAGCTTTTGTTGATGTGGGTCTTGTCTAGCAATATTTTAAACATGAAAATGGCAACTTAAAATTTTTTTATTATTATTATTTTATTATATATTTTTTCTGTACCAGATTATGTTACTAACCAAATCTAGACCTGTGTCCACCATCCTACCCCCCCACCCCACCAGAGCTCATGCATTCTGCCAAACATGCTTTTCATCTCTTTCTCAGTCTTTCTAAAAATTCTCCATGTGGAAGTTGACTGTTTTGAGCAGAAGTTCACGGTTTCAGCCAGTTCTCTGATGCAGTCCTTTCTGTTGTTGTTGTTGTTTCCAATATGCATCACTCCCAACTACTTGGACATAAGCTCAAGGGGCTGTGCACAAGAAATCCAACTAGGTAATTGGCACTAGCATCCACAGATGAGGGATACCATTCATCGTTTGTTTTTCTGGGACTGTGTTAGTTCACTCAGTACGATATCCTCTAGCTCCAGCCATTTACCTGCAAAGCTCATGATGTCATCTTTCTTTACTGCTCTGGTGGGGTGGGGGAATGGGGGGGGACACGGGTCTAGATTTGATAAAAAAAAATAAATTAATTAAAAAAAGAGAACTCCATTGTGTAGATGTACCACATTTTCTCTATCCACTCGCCAGTTGAGGGGCATCTGGGTTGGTTCCAGCTCCTTGCTATTGTGAAGAGAGCTACAATAAACATGGTTGTGCATGTATCTCTGCGGTGGGAGGAGTCTTGTGGGTACATGCCCAGGAGTGGTATGGCTGGGTCAGGTGGCAAGTTCATTCCAAGAGTTCTCCACACTGCTTTCCATAGTGGCTGTACAAGTTTACATTCCCACCAGCAGTGGATGAGTGTTCCCCTTTCCCCACAACCTCTCCAGCACTTAGTATCATTTATTTTCTTGATCCTAGCCAGTCTTATTGGAGTAAGATGATATCTTAAATTGGTTTTGATTTGCATTTCCTTAACGATTAGTGATTTGAACACTTCTTAAGGTGTTTCTCAGACATCTCTAATTCCTCACTTGTGAAGTTTCTATTCAGCTCTTTGCTCCATCTATTGAGTGGGTCATTTGTTTTCTTTTTTCTTTGTTTTTTGAGTAGTATATATATTCTGGAAATCAATGCTTTGTCAGAAGTTTCTGCAGTGAAGGTTTCCTCCCACTCTGTGGGCTTTCTCTTCACTTCCTTGATTGTTTCTTTTGATGTACAGAAGCTTTTGAGTTTAATGAGGTCCCATTTGTCAATTGTCGACCTTAATTCTTGCACACCTGCTGTCTGATTCAGGAAGTCCTTTCCTATGCCTATGTCTTGTAGTCTGCTGCCAACTTTTTCTTCTATCGCCTTCAGGGTTTGGGGTTTCACGTTGAGGTCTTTAATCCATCTGGCATTGACTTTTGTACAGGGCGAGAGGTAGGGGTTTAATTTCATTCTTCTATAAGTGGTGATCCAGTTTTGCCAACACCACTTGCTGAAGATGCTGTCTTTTCTCCATTGTGGTTTCTTGGCCCCCTTGTCAAATATGAGATGGCTGAAGTTGTAACGTGTGCTGCAAGTTTTGGATCTTCGTTTTGTTCCATTTGGTCAAAGGTCTGTTTTTGTGCCAGTTTTTTTTTTTTTTTTTTTTTTTTTTGTCAGTACCAAGCTGTTTTTGTAGTATAGTTTGAAGTTTTGTATAGAGATCCCCCCTGTGAGGTGGGAGGTGGGGGTACTATCCTTTCTGGAACACGAATGAAAAACTCGGATGTTCGCAATCCTATGTCGATAAATTTTCAATTTTTCCTGGAAGTTTGAAACTCAACAATGGGCGAGGAAGAATTTTATGTTCCCACAGGTAAAAAATCCAATCTAAGAATGCCTGAAAACATACACCTTTGGCTGTGCAGGATGAACTAGGGAATGCCAGCAGAGAGGTTGGACCCATCTGAACATTAAGGCATGAGGAACCTCAGACTGCCAGAGTCACGGACACTGAGCATCTCTATGAATCATATTGGGGTTGACTGTTTACAATGGACCCTAACGAAGTTTACATTCCAGAATGCCATGACGAAATTCCTATTCCTACCTCTCCTTTTTTTAGGAAAAGAACAACAGTGTGGTTAATGAACCACTTCCTAACTGTAAACTAGAGCCAGTTGTTAGCAATTGTTAACTGACTGATAGGCATAGGAACATGTGAAAGGATATTTCTCTATCTAGAGCCAAATTCAATAGAAAAATGTTTATAAGTTGTGTAATTAACAGGCCAAATGTTTTAATACAGGAGCTCTGACATGATCAATGGATTATTCTGCTAGGAGATGTTGGCCTCACAGGGGACTTTAAACCCGCCCCCTCTCCCAATTATAAAGGCCCGTTTTGCCTATACAGTGGGATATATGCAAGGAGAATGGCAGTAAGTCCCTGTTGTCAAAGATCTGGTGTGGAGCATGAAAAAATGTTATGAGCCATCACTTGCTAACATACAACTGGCCTCTGAATGCTAGAGAGCGTTTAAACCAACAGGCCACTAAAGCAATATAAGCAAATAATTGGTGCTACTTGAGACAATGCAAGACTCCTCCATAAATAGATCGAGACTACACCGTCAACAGCGGCTGGAGATCACTACTGTGCAAACAGTAGGGCCAGCCAAGTGTCTAATATATATCCCAAATTTTATTTGCTATTAGCTCTCTCCCTTGGAAGAATAACCATGGCTGATGCCACAAGCGTTATGGTCCCTGCAAGGTATGGTTGAGGTGATAGTTGGGTCTAGAGCGCCACAATCAGAGAACTTGTCACGCCGGATGCTTCTTGATTAGGAGGAAAAGTACCAACAGTCCATGCCCGGATTGCATCCAATACTCAAGCATTTGTGTCTATGATCACAGCTTAACTTGACATAAAACGTGGTCAACTGCGTTAAGATGCCTGTCTACAATTAAGCTTTGTGCCTTTGTTAATAATGAACTGAAATGAAGGGTATCACTGAGGAAAGCTGTCAATCCATGAAAGAAAACAACCTGAACAAACCTGGGTAGTCCAAAATGACAAACGTACCATAGAAAATGTGAGACTGTTCTGTCTCTCACCGCTAGTGACTAATATGAGCTACGCCCCTTTCCCAAAGCCGCAGGGACAACAACACTGCGGAGAGGAGGCTGGTAGATGTGTAGAGGGCTGCTGGAGGAGATACGTGCGGTGAATCGATTGAGGGACATGTGACCGACAGGATATAAGTCTGGACTCTGAGTTGATCAACATGTTTGTGCATCCAAGCTTCTCCAACTGGTCTAATGGGAACCTTGGGTTGTTTCAAATTTTGGACATAGATACTCTCGCAAAATGGCAAAAACCAATTACCTAATTGTTGAACATACTGAGTAACATCATGTTATCTGCAAAAAACCTGTGGTCATTATTTGTAGATCCCTTAAAAAAACATAAACTTAAAAAAAATAGAGATTCCCCCCCTGTATTTCTCTGTTTCACTCAGGGCTGTATTTGGCTATTTGGGGTCTTTCGTTTTCCAAATGAAATTAAGAAGGGAGTTTTTTTTCGCACACCAAGGCCTGTGAGAGAACTCCTTGGGGGATTTTAATTAGGGATTGTTAGGCCGCTTAAAAAATCTATAGAAGAGTTTGGGTAGAATGGACATTTATTTGACTATGTTATTATTCCCAATCCATGAGCAATGGGAGGTTTTTTCCATCTTCTGATGTCTATCTTTCTACATTTCTTTCTTTAAGGGTTAAAATTTTTTTTTGTCGTGGTAGAGATGCTTTGGTTATCGGGTTTTGTTCTTAGATATTTTATTGTATTTTTTTTTTTTTTTTTTTTTTTTTTTTTTTTTTTTTTTATTTTTTTTCTTTAAGTTGCTTTTGTTGGTGTATAGAAAGGCTATGATTTTTTTAGGTTAATTTGTATCCTGCCAATTAACCGAAGCTGTTAATCATTTCCAAGAGTTTTCTAGTGGAGTTTTTCTGGTGGAGTTTTAGCCTCCCTTAAGTAAGCAATCATAACATCAACAAGTAGGGATAGCTTGACCGTTCCCTCTTTTTCCGAATCTAGGTCACAGCCTTTAATTTCCTTTTCCGTTGCCTTATTGCTGCTGCAGTGGGTTTCAAGCACGTATGTTGAGGTTTAAGAAGTGGTGACAGTGGGGCCCAGTCACTTGGCCCAAAGCTCCTCTACCTGTTAAAGGGAATGTTTCTGTCATTTCCCCATTTAGGATGATATTGGCTGTGGGTCTCCTGTATATGGCTTTGATTACATTGAGGAATGATCCCTCCAATCCAATTCCTTCTAGGACTTTAAGCATGAAGGGATGCTGGATCTTGTCAAAGGCTTTTTCAGCATCAATTGAGATGATGGTGTGGTTTTTGCCTTTCAGTCCATTTATATGCTTGATAATATTTATTGATTTTTGTATGTTGAACCATCCCTGCATCTCTGGTATGAATCCAACTTGGTCATGATGGATGATCTTGATGTGGGTCTGTATGCAATTTTCCAGTATCCTGTTTAGAATTTTGGCATCTGTGTTCATTAGGGAGATGAGTTTATAGTTCTCCTTTTTGGTTGTATCTTTGCCTGGTTTTAGTAATAGAGTGATTCTAGCTTCATAGAAGGAATTTAGGAGAATTTCCTCTGTATCCTTCTAAACAATTTGAGTAATAATGGTTGTGAGTCTTTTTGAAATGTTTTATAGAATTCTGCCATGAAACTGTCTGGGCCTGGGCTTTTTTTTAGTTGAGAGGTTTCTTATTACATCTTCAATTTCTTCATATATTATGGGTCTGTTTAAGTTGTCAATCTCTTCTTGGTTGAGCTTTGGTGATTCTCAGGATTTCAGATATTCATCCATTTCTTCTAGATTTTCAAACTTGGTAGAGTATAGGTTTTTGAACTTAACAAAAATTTAAAATGTGGATTTATTCAGTCAAAAATAACTGCTCTTATTGCATGCCTGTGTAGGTAACATATTCCATAAAAATAAGAATATCACAAGCAGAAGAAAGCTATTGAACATTGGCTATATCCTTCTAGCATCTGACTTAGCAGGTGACAGCTAGACTCTACATGCTTTTCGCTCAGTCTAGCAAGGAAAATCTAGCCTTGTGCAGTATTTTAGTTGGGGGAAGAAGTCAATTAACAGCTTTTTCCACTGCCTGGGGACATTTTTTCCTTGACACTTTCCTAACACACTCTTCGCGGTCTCCTCAAACAGCTCATCTATGCATGAGATCTAGAAACTTCTGCAAGTACTTCCCAGATAATCTACTCATCTGTCTCACTCTCCTAATAACTCTTCTGGGTCACAAGGTTTTACATTTTGCATGGGTCACTTGGGAAAAATGGGTTCTTTGTCTTTTATACATTCAATACATGTTTTAAGTCACAGTAAAGCCAGTATGGTGATGCAATCTCATCAGAGTTTGACTCCCTCAGGAGTTAGTAGCAGAAGGATGGTGAGTTGGCCTACATAGTGAGACTATCTCAAAAAGAATCATATTCCTGAGCCTACCACCCGACCCAGCCAGACTACTCCTGGTTATGTACTCACAAGACTCATCCTACTGCAAAGATACATGCACATCTATGTTTATTGCAGCTCTCGTCACAATAGCGAAGAGATGGAACCAACCCAAATGCCCCTTACAAATGCCCCTTACCTGACGAGTGGATAACAAAAATGTGGTACATCTACACAATGGAGTTCTATGCAGCGGTAAAGAAAGATGGCATCATGAACTTTGCAGGTAAATGGATGGAACTAGAAGCCATTATGCTAAGTGAAGTAACACAGTCCCCCCAAAACAAACTGGGAATGGTCTCCCTCATTTGTGGATGCTAACACCAAATCCCCCATTTGAAAGGCAAGCTGAGCAATGTTACTGTTATATTTCTTTTTATCTGAAAGCAACTGATATTATAATGTGAATCACTTAATGAGCCCTAGAATTAATTAACTTACCACTTACTTTCAGACATGGTAATTAATGTATATGGACAGAAGGTATATATTCATATTTTAGAGTAATATAAAATAAAATTAAAGGGAAAAATGTGAACTCCTAAACATATATCGGAGATAACATACAGTTTATTCCTGGAGCACTTAATTTTGGTACATATTTGATGTTTATATAGGCATATTTTGGAGCACTACAATTGGGAGGGAACCACAACAACATAAGGACTGGGTCAAAGAATGGATTGATATAGTTAAATTCTGCCCCAAACAATAAACATCTGCAGAGAAAAACTTTTAAAAGACTGAGAGGAAGATGCAGAACAGTTATGGCAGAATGCATGATCTGGGGTGGGGGGTGAAGGAAAGGGGAATATATCTAAATTGAACTGAAAATGATGTGTGAAATACACAAAACATCAATAAAGTATATTTTTAAAATTAAAAAAAGAAATTAATACCAAGAGTAAACTTTATTTTATTTCTTTCTCTATATATATACACATTCTAATCCAGAAAATAAAAATCTGAGAACTTTTCTCTAAAAAAAATCATATTCATTAATCTAGTAATCCAATTAATCTAATTAATTCATTAATTCAATAACCCAGCAATCTTATCAAAACAGTGTTGCATGAGGAAACTGTGAGAGTCACAGTAGCAGACACGAGCTTCCCATAGTTATAATTTTTTGCTTTAAAGTCTTACTTTTTATCTTTGTTGACAAACAACTGAGAATTTTTTTTGAGGCAATGGGGTTTCCTCATCCATTTCTGCTAAATGTTCTACAAATCCTGGAGTCCGGGTGACACAGGTTCTCTGTCATTCATTCAAGTAGGAATTGTTCATCTTAGGACCCAACTGGGCAGATGCTGTCCCTTGAGGGAGCTGTAGTATTTCAGTGTGCGGACAGGCTCGGCAGCTGCCTCAGGCTACAAAGATCTATGAAGATATACACAGGGCTCAAGATTTAATAATTTGAGCGAAGCTTGCTTTTTTTTCAATGTGTGAATGCTGGTGAAGAATACAGTGATATTAAAATGAGGATGCTCTTGAGTCACGTGACGCCATGAGCCACAAACACAGCGTGCAACAGGCCCATAATACCTAGGTTCTTATGAAAGGAACCCAGGCCTTGGACCCGTCTCCAGCTGAGCTGCATTGACCAGTTTGTCACAGCAGGTCCCTGGGAGCAAGGACATGGCTTTGAGCCCTGATGTACTTACTTTCCACTTCTGTAAATTCCATCCAGGTTAGATTAACAAGCAAGCAAGGAGCAAGGCACACACATGCCTGCAGGTATCTAACAGGAGAGACAGAGTCATCTGCCTGTGTCTGGTTATGGCTACAGAGGACACAGCATAGTATGAGAGATTGATTGCCTCTGTGTCAAAACCTGAGCGCACTCTGCAGACTGTGTACAGTGTGTCGTTCGCTCATCTGTTCCCAGCATGCTTACTCAAATAGAAACTGGCATCTGTTGAGTCTAAGTAAAAATTAGTTTGCTCCTTATTCACCTTTTAAAATGTCTGTAACTTTAACAATTTTTTTTTTTTGCTCTTTTTGAGACAGGGTCTCCCTGTAGCCCCAGCTATCCTGGAACTCACTATGTAAACCAGGCCGGCCTTGAACTCACAGAGATCTGCCTGGCTCTGCCTCCTGAGTGCTGGGATTAAAGGTGTGCCCCACCACACACCGTTCAGTTCTAACGTATTTTAATAAAACTGTACATCTGAGATGGAGGGGACAGTTTTGAAAGATGAAAAACTAGGTCTTCCCCACAGCTCCCTTGCGAGGGACCTGGGCTGCTAGCTCATCTTGGGTTTTATTTGCCAACTCTGTGAGCACACCCACAGTGAGCTCTGAGCTGTTTCCTGTGTGGGTTGCGGGGAGATCATACCCCTTCCTGACTCTTACCCACCCCGTGCCCATCACTTCACTGGGAGATTCCCTACGGAGTTAGTGATGCCACCCACAAAGAAGTGACGACAGCCACAACAGAGCCTCCCCCCAACAGGCACATACTAGGCAAAAAAGCCAAAGGTCCAAGAGGCCATTGGAAAGGCTGGGTAGAGAGTGGGGCAGGGCGCGGGGCTCAAGGAAGACCCTGGTACTCACTCCTTCTTACTTCCTTGAAGAAATCGTGTCAGTAGAAAGCTGACAGTGCTGGGATTTCTGCTGAGAACAGCCAAGCAGCACTTTTCTTCTGATCATAAAACTGTTAGCTGAAGAACTCCTGTAGCCACTTGGAACACACAGAAACAAAGGGATGATATCCTGCAAGCTACATTTCCAACCGACAACAGGTGAAAGACAGTGTTGTAAATGCGCCTTTGTGTGCAGGGCCCAGTAAGCAATTACTTGTCCCTCTGAGCAGGCTGTGTGGACACAGAGCCCAGTGCTTGGGCCTGCAGAGTTGGCATGGGGGCACTCACCATCAGAGCATTTATGTCTTAAGCCAAGACTGGATATAAATTACCTTAACAATGTTATAACTACAACCTTTAAAGAATCAGCCTCAAAATCCTTCAGGGTCACATGTTCTTTCTCTAGCTCCTAATTCTATCTCATTATGGACATAAAGAAGTTTAAGAATCTAGTCCGAGAACTGGTAAATATCAAAGATAAGACAGTTTCCGCACTAAAGGAGCTTTTACTATCTAATAAGGAAGTGGTTATTTTACAGCTTTATGTTTGTATATAACAGTTTATACTAAAAAAATCACTACTACCCTGGTCCCAGTGAAATAGCAGGTAAGGTCATTCCCACATTCCCAAAGAGGAGCTGGAATGCACTTAGTTGCCTCCTTAGGTTGACACCACAGAATGGTCCAGACCGCAGTGGCGCTTAAGAGCACGGCTATCTTTGGAGTCAGACAACTCTGGGTTCACAAGCCAGCAATCCTCCCAGTCTTCACCTCAGCTTGTTATGATCAATACACATTCTTATTCATTGAGTGGAGATAGGTAACTCCTGGCTCTACAGGAGGATCAACTGGGAAGATGGTAAGAACTCAATAAATGATGGTACCATCCTTATTTGAGTTCTTTACTAAGAACCACATACATACATGGCAAATCACCAAAAATAAGACACCAAGACTCACACAGATGACCAGCCAAGGGCCACAACCTAATGAAACCAAAGCCTCAAACAGCACCAGTAAAGCCAGCCACCTCCGTGTTACCATAGCAATGAGAAGATTCAAAGCACTCACAGCACAAGGTTGACTTCCAGGACGGTCTGTGACCACAAGTCCCCACACATCAAGTAGACCACGGGCCGCAGCTATGTAAATCCTTACCGTCTAAGCATAACGACCAGGAGGGGGAGGTTGGGGGCAGCAGGGACATAAAGTTACAGTTCTCGCCCCTGAGATCCGCTAAGCAGCAAGCCAAAGCAATACATGCTTGCTATGGCTAGACTGTTGGTGTCTCAGTACAATGGAATGAAGATACGAGCCTCTCAGAGGTAATCGGGTCCTATGCACTCTGCCTTCAGCCCTCCTGTTCTGTAAAAACACAGCCGCAAGACTTCCTAGTTTCCAGAACTGAGAAGTAAGTAGCTATGGTTTATAAACCACGCAGCCTGTGGTGCTTTGTTACAGCAGCTCACATGGACCAAGGCAGTGCTTTCCTGAAGTCATCTCTGAGAACCAGATTGCCCTTTTTAAAAATATTTTATTTATATGGGTACGAGTGTTTTGCCTGCATGTATGTAAGTGTACCACCTATGTGCCTGGTGCCTGCAGAGGCCAGAAGAAGGTGACAGAGCCCCTGAAATGGAAGTTGAGTACAGGTGTCAGCTGCTACATGGGTGCTGGGAACAGTGCCCAGGTCCTCCACAAGAGCAGTAAGTGCTCTTAACCACAGAGTCATCTCTCCAGGCCCTCTCCATGTCATGGATCTCCATCTTTGAAGAGCAGCAGCTGACCCCACCAACCTTCTTCAGTTAATACTCATCAAACAGGCCTTTTTAGAATCAACAACAGTCAGCAGGAGCCATTAGCACGATGGAAGTGCAAGTTCAGTCTAGAGAAAGGTTAGAACCCTCTGCAGGTCCTGGGGGCAGGGAAAAAAGACGGTCCCAGAAGCCCATGTGCCTATTACACTAAGTATGTTTTAGAGGGTGTTCAAGGCATTTGAGCCCTGGCCTCTGTGTGTCTCCAAGGGCAATGGAACTGACATGCAGGGTCCTTTGGTGATCAGATTCAGAAAGATCCCTTTTTGAAGGAATAAGCCCAGTTAAACATCAGTTTGCAGTGTGCCGGGGCTGCCACTCATCAGGCCAAGCAGATGCATGCTGCCCAGTTAAACACGCCTCTGAGTAGGCTGCTCTCTGTGTGCTTTCCCTGCGCTGAACTCCGCTGGGAACAGCTTATTTTCCAAGGCAATATCAGGCTTGGTATTGCCCACCTGGCTACCTCTTCCTATCATCATCAACGTTGCCTTGCCCATTTTATTCTCAACAGAGCAGTCAGAGTGACCCCCTCAGCCCCGTCACCAGGACTCCCTAACATCCTTTCTGTGACCTGGAGGTCTCTGATCTGTCTCTTTCTCATCCATCAGCCTCACCCTCCCACCCAGTGCCCGGGCTGTTTTCTGAAAATGCTCTTGTTGTGGGGTCTCCGAGGAGGCTGCATCATAAGGAGACTCACCCCCAAAGAGCCGCGTCTCTTCTGTTCAGTTGTGGCTTTTCAAAGGGATTTAATGTTCACCCCACATCCAGCACCCATTTCCAATTTCCTTTATCAAGCTCTACACACCCTCCACCCTAGCACTTCTCTCCATTTATCAAATACATGCAAATTCCCCATTTGATATCACACAAGGCCCCTCCTTATTAGGCAAGGATGACTCTAAGCTCTTTGCAAAGAACAAACTTAACTCTTTGTAATGTGTACCGTTCTCTGAGTCCTATTACCTCCAAAGTGTCAGTTTGCTAGAGCAACCACTTTCTCATCTTCCCTCATGCATCTCTGGTTCAGAAACCAATGCTGAGCCCAGCACGGTTCTCAATAAACATATGTCTAAAAATGACTTGTGGGCTCGAGAGATGGCTCAAACGGTAAAGTACTAGTAGCACGAACAAGAAGATCTGGGTTCAAATCCCCAGAGTCGACATAAGAGCTGAATGTGGTAGTGCATGTCTGACAGAAGACTCCCCAGGAGCCCTGGGCCAGCCAGCCTGGTGTGCAAAGTGGCAAACGAGAGGCCCTGCGGCAAATGAGGTGGAAGGCTGGGACCCATGCTCAGGGTTGTCCCCTGCCTCCACGAGAGAGAGAGAGAGAGAGAGAGAGAGAGAGAGAGAGAGATCACAATGAAGTGAATTATCCCCCCCTGTTTTATGCCTCCATGTGTGCAATGCCTACATCCCATAGAAATAGAGTCACAGACAGTTGTTAGCCACCAGGTAGGTGCCAGAAGGGAACTCAGGTCTTTACGAGAAAAACAAGTGCTCTTAACTGTTGAGCCATCTCTCTAGCCCTGACCCCCCAACTGGTTCTTTTCATGGAACTGTTCCCAGATATCTCAAGCTCCAGAGTCTGCCCTGGGCATGAGCCACCTCCCACACACACACCCTTTGCAGTACACCCATTGCTCACAGACTACTGCTCATTCTCTAACGTCATTCAAATGTCACTTTCCATGGAAACTTCTCTTGACCATGAACAAAGTTAGTCAAGAGTTCCATTCTCAGGAAGCTAAAGGGAACTTTCTTGAAGACACCCAGGATAACCTAAACATTTCCTCCAAAGATCAGGGCCCAGTGTCTGATCAGCAAGCCTAGGTTGAGATGGAATGCTCCTATGTCAAAGCTGCCCAGCGCGCAGAGTTTGGTCCATCCACTGGGGGGCACGCAGCAGAGGAAGAAGACAGCTGCACTAGCCACAGTCACCCTAAAACAAACAGCAAAAGGCACATGCCTGTAATTCTAACACTTGAGAGCTGGATGCATGAAGATTAGTAGTTGAAGGTCATGTTCAGCTACACAGCAAGTTGGAGGTCGCCCTGAGCTACATAAGACCTATCTCACAAACATCACTGGTCAAAAAAATAAAAGCATGCGATAATGTCCCAGAGAGGGCTTGGAAAGTGACACAAACAAACCAAGGAGGTCTTGTGTTCAGCCGCAGTCTCTTGGCCTTTGGGGAGACAGTCCTAATATATTTAATTCATGTTGTTTTCCTACACTGGCACCATCAGGTTGTTGGAAAGTGTACTTTCAGAACTGAAAAACCAATACAGCTGTCCATGCTTGACCAGAGCTATAGGTTATATGCAGTGCCACTCCAAAGGATTAAAGGGTATGCTCAAGAACCATCCCAGGCATGAGGTTACCAGGCATGGACTCTTCAAAAGTTAAAGAGCTTTTGGGATGCGTATTAATTATTGCCTTTCTGTTCTCTATCATTCTAACCAAGCACTTAAGAAAACACACCTTTGCCATAAAGATGCCCTATGAACACACAGGATTATCCAAGGAAAACACTGCTGCCAACTTCTAATTCCATTTTGTTCTCCTTAAGTTTGAGGGCTTGAATATACAGGATCTTGGCTAATGCAAGCCTAGACAGGGGTTATATAATGAGGCCTTTTAATTCTTATCATCTATCCAAGTTCATATTCAGAAACTATACCCCCCATTTTGGATCCCCAGGAATAAATTATTTTTGACATAATTTCATTGAAAGCTTTTAATGGGCTTTGTAAACCACTATCTTCCCAAGGAGATTTAAATCAGATTAAGAAGGACAGAGAGGGAGTTGAGACAAGCCTCTGCCAGGCCAGTAGGGACTTCCTGTCACCCAACAGTGGAAGAATCCAGAGAGCTGTGAACAGGTGCCTGTGCAGTAGGCTGAGCCCAGCAGCTGCAGAGGCCATCTCCTCACAGAAGCCACCAAGGCCTTCACCTCCTCCACACTTCCTGCTCAAGGGTAGGAAACTTCTTCCTCTCATCCTATGTGCCTTCTAGATGAGTATTTCTTATATGAAATTCTTCAAGTATTTAGAGCTATAGAAGCTAATAGAATAGTCCATGGTGATGGACACACACTTCATCCACACTGCCCGATGGGATAACCACCATCTATGAGGACTGGGGAGTAACAGATGAGCTGGGACCACTCAGAACCTCTTTAAATTTAGTTTTCATAATTTTAAATACCCATGTGTGGTCCACAGCTAATTAATTTTAAGGTTCAGATTCACAGACATTTCTTATGACCCCGTGCCAAAAATCTTCCCATTCCCAGGAAAGCAGCCCTTGTTTCTCCACCAGTTTCTCCAGAAGTGGCCTCCCGACCTTCTCCATGCAGCCGGTCCTCCATGGATGCGTCCTAATTTGCCAAATCTCTACAATGTCCTAAAACAGGAAATGCTCAGGCCAGGGTGTAGCTCAGTGGTAGAGCGCGTGCTTAGCAAACACGAGCCTTAGACTCAGTCTCCAGGACTGGAACCAACTAAACAAGAACAGAATTCAAAACCAATGGCCAGGGCACGGGCCACCAAGCCCAACAGCCTGGGCACTATCCAGGAAACCCACCTGGAAGGAGAGGACAGAGTCCCTAATGTTGTCCCCTGACTGTAGAACATGTACTGTAACACATGCACACAACAATAAATAAATCCCCAAATCCAGAACATCTGGTGAAACTGGCCATGACAGAGCATCATCTCTGGCCTGGGCTGCTCACATGTTTGAATCCTCTCCACAGGTCCAACTCAGAAGTATCTGGCCTAGAGTCGTACCTGGGAAATACTCAGGACATTCTCCAGACACCTTGGTGTAATTGGATGAGCCTACTTTCCCAATTTGCTTTATCTATGTATGTATGCATGTAGTTATATCCACATGTATGCATATATGCATGCATGTGTGCATATGCACCTAATGTATAAGTAAGCATGTAGATTTTGTGTATGTTTTCTTCTGTTCTTGATTGTTAGCATTGAGGAATTGTTTCTCTCCCCATCAACAGATCTTTATACAAAAGCTGTATTCAAATATACGTGTTTTTAAGGGTAACCAGGATTATTTGTTCCCCCTCCAGGAGGAGATTATCATTAAAACTGAATCAATGTTCCTGTAGGAGACTAGAACTTCTAGACAAACGTCTCCTTTTAGAGATCACAAGCAACATTAACCAAAGTCAGAGGAAGTTAATTCCTTTATGCTTGATAGGGGAGGATCCTTTTTTTCATTCACTCAGCCCTAGAAGCTACCACACTGAATATCCTACAATGACACATAAAGAAAATGTTAGCAAATTACAGCCAACACACTCCCACAGGCATTAGATTCAAGGGACGATGAGCATCCTGAAGTCAGGCGTGTGTCTGTGGTATTTGGAGAAATGTCTCCCATCGGCTCATGTATTTAACACTTAGTACCTAGTTGGTGGCTCTGTTTGGGAACCTTTAGGAGGTGACCCTTGCTGGAGGAAGTACATCACTGGGGGAGGGCTTTGAGGGTGGAAAAATGTGCCCCACTTTATCACAGCAACAGAAAATTAATGCAATGCCCTTATATATTTAAAACAAAAACCAAAAAAAAAACAAAAAACAAAAAAACAAAAAACAAAAAACAAAAACAAAAACAAAAAAACAAGGCGTTCACTTGCCTTCCTGCCCTGAAGGATACTGAGGCCTGTGAACCAGGAAACGGGTCTTTACCAGATAACAGATCTATGGGAAACTTGACCTTGGACCTCCCAGCCTCCACAACTGTGAGCAATTTCTGTGTTTAAAGGTTACCTCGTTTCTTGCATTCTATTATAATAGCTGTCCTATTTAGCTTCTATTGCTGTGATAAACACCAACGCCAACTTGAGAAGAAACTGTTTATTTGGTTTACAGCACAGTTCATCATTGATGGAAGTCAAGGCAGTAACTCAAGGCAAGAATCTGGAGACAGGAACTGAAGCTCAGACCAAGGAGAAATGCTGTTTGCCCCCCTGGCCTGAGCTCAGCCTGCTTTCTCATACAACCAGGAAGACCTGCCCAGAGGTGGCACCACTCACAGTGGGCCAGGCCCTCCCACACAGGAAATCCCCTAAGACAGACACTTTCTGTGGCCAGTAAAAAAACGCACTCTTCACCTCTTTATTATTACGATTCTCCGCAGGGGTCATGAAGCTACAGACGATGAAAGGCGTGTGATCTTCCACAGGCAGCCCCGACTTATCATGTAGAATACCTCTCATTTTTTCTAGTGAACAATGCTTTATCAGACTTGATGTATGCAAATCCTTCTTGTGTGTGTTCAATAAGAACAAATGACTGTTACACATAAGCACACACAAGCTGAGATCTCTTTGATGCCTCAAAGCCACTTCATTCTCATTCTTTACGCACACAGCTCAGCCTCTCATTCTTGGGGGTTTTTTTGGGGGGGTGGTTTGAGCATCATCATAAATAATTTTTTATATTTTTTTATTTATTTGATTTTTTAACAATAAGTAATAAGTAATAAATACAAGAATCCTTCATGTAAAACCAATTTGCAAGCAGCCATGCCCAAACCCACACAACCCTAGGCTCCCACCATCCAGTTGGAGGGGCTTGTATGTACAATCATGTTGATCAAATAAGTGTCCAATCTATATTGCTGTAGTTTCACCATTCACCCCAATCGCAGCCCTTACATTCTACCACACCCCATCTTCCGCAGATTGTTCCCTAGGCTTTAGAAAAGGGGCACAAGTGGGAGAGAAGCAAAACAGTCTACTTTCTCTGGAGATGTTTTTGGATTCTGATCAGTTCTGGCTGTTTCCTTTCATGGGTTGGTAGTTTATCCAGGAATAACCTTTCAATCCTACTAATGAAGCACAAGAATTTAGATATACAGGCATTTAAACAGTACTAATTATTATGGTAGGTTATGTCGGTATAGACACAGATGTTTGGATGGTATGCTAATCCATGAACTATAGTTTTTCTGTAAAATATGACAAGGTCTTACTGTGGCTTATAAGATCTCCTAACCACTAGAGGACGTAAGCTTGTGGCATCAGCTGTGAATTATCCTCCAAGGAGAGAGCTACTAGCCAATTATATTTGGGATACACAGACATATGTCAGCCTCTCACTCTTTACGCACACAGCTCAGCCTCTCATTCTTTAAGATCAGTATTAATTTTAACACACATACACACACATACACAATAAAAACACAAAGGCCCTTAAATATATTCACTTGTCCCAGAACTGCATGAGGTATAATTAAATTTTAACCAGAACACTAAAATTGCATGAATTCAAGAGAAACTTTGCCTTTTGAACACATCGTTTCAAAGGAAATAGGGGGCTGTTATAGGTATATGTTTCTATGGATATGTGTAAAACCTGAACCATCTCCCCAGCACCTGTTTTCAATGAAATCTTGGATCTAAATGAAGACCATCTCTGACTTGACCTTTACAAGCATCTACTGCTTTGTGCACAAATGTCTTCCAGGCAATCCTGAGCAGAGGTAGATAAGACACTGGGAAGAGGCCTAGTTCCCTGGTGGCCCAGTGGAGGGACTGCTGTCCCTGGTACAAAGGGACAGTACAGTGATTAGTGGCTAAAACACCTCCATTTGCATGCCAGGTCTGCTGTGATTAATGCAAACACCCTCTTCTGGCCATAGGATCCAGCCATTCTGCCTACTAAGTTGGATGAACACCTTCCTTCCTGTGTTGCCTCCCTGGGTGCTACAGCACTGGGCCTGGAATGATTCTAAGGTGGAGGACAGCCTGGGAGGAAGGAGGCAGCAGAAAGGAACCAGAGCTTCTATTCTTGGAAGACCACAGTGTCCAAAGAATAAAAAAGTAATTTAGATTATAGAAACAAGACCACTGAGTATCTGGGAAACCTACACGTGGGGTAACAGTCAGACCGTAGGTAAAACACTCAGACCCTATAAAAAAACTACTGAGTAACAGTCAGATCCTGCGTAAAACATTCAGACTGAATAAAAAACTACTGAGTAACAGCCAGACCCTGCAAAAAACACGCAGACCCTATAAAAAAACTACTGAGTAACAGTCAGATCCTGTGTAAAACATTCAGACCAAATAAAAAACTACTGAGTAACAGCCAGACCCTGCATAAAACACTAAGACCCTATAAAAAACTTCTGAGTAACAGCCAGACCCTGCACAAAGCTGTGTAATAGTCAGATCCTGCACAATGTTGTGTAACAGTCAGACCCTGCACACAGCTATATAAAAGTCAGACCCTGCACAAAGCTATATAACAGTCAGACCCTGCACACAGCTATGTAACAGTCAGACCCTGCACACAGCTATGTAAAAGTCAGACCCTGAACAAAGCTATATAACAGTCAGAACCTGCACACAGCTATATAAAAGTCAGACCCTGCACAAAGCAATATAACAGTCAGACCCTGCACAAAGCTATATAACAGTCAGACCCTGCACACAGCTATATAACAGTCAGACCCTGCACACAGCTATATAACAGTCAGACCCTGCACACAGCTATATAACAGTCAGATCCTGCACACAGCTATGTAACAGTCAGATCCTGCACAAAGCTGTATGACAGTCAGACCCTGATACCTATGACAAGATTTAGAGTCTGTATGAAGTTTCATGTCATAACCAGACCCTGAGTAAAGATACATAACAGCCAGACCATGTGCAAGGCCGCCTGTGATAACAGCCAGACCATGTGCAAGGCCGCCTGTGATAACAGACAGACCATGTGCAAGGCTGCCTGTGATAACAGACAGACCATGTGCAAGGCTGCCTGTGATAACAGACAGACCATGTGCAAGGCCACCTGTGATAACAGACAGACCCTCAGGGGAAACTGGATCAAACAGGCAGGGAGAATATACCAACAAGTTTAATTAGTGGTTTTCATAGCCCTTACCAAGAGGTGGGGATGGAATGAAGATGACAATCAGGCAGTAAGTCAGGCCCCCAACTAGGTTTAGTCCCTATGCAAGGGGGTAAAAATAGCTCCTTTACAATATAAGGAAAATCTGAGAGCCTTTAAGCTAAGGAGCCACTCCACATTTCCAGGTCAGAGAACAGGTTCCATTGACAGAGATGAGGGTAGGTTTGTACCTGGAGACACTAGTATGAGACCAGCCAGTACTGTTCCTATTTCTGATCATTTGCTCTGAAATCCAATTTATTTTTGAGCTACTGCAAGTAAGTTGTGAAGCAAAATGAAAGCAAACATGCTGCCTAGGAGTCACCTGAGCAGAGCCTAAAGGGATTCTCATGTGTAGGTACCTCATCCTTCCTTTCCAGATACCCCAGAGGGCACTGACTACAGCCATGCTAAACCAACACCACGCCATGTGAACTTGAAGTGGACACAGATAGCAGGCACAGAACTTCTGCTCTGAAAGCACAGACAAAAAATATTTGACCCCAAAAGAGCTGGAGTCAAATTGGAGAGACAGGTGAATGAAAGACAGGAGTGGGCACTGGTGACACGGACAAGGCAGCGATGGTGCTGCAGCCACAGGTCAGGGAGGTACCGATGACCAGGTAGAGAGGCCTAACTCACAACCTCTGCCTTGGGTCAGGACTCTTGTCTGTCCTTTTCTAGATGACTCTATTTGCTTCTGAATGGGTCTCCCTGACTTCTAGCATATGTCCTCTATTCTAGCACATTCTCTACATCTGGTTAAAAACCCCCAGTGGCTTCCCAGGTGGCTGGAGAGGCTGGCACTGCTATGGTGACTTCTGGTCACACCTTATATACTCTGATCCTTCCCAGTTCTCAGACTTTGTGGTTTCCCAACTTCAGGTCAGGCTGAAGTTCTTGGAGGCCAGAGGCTCCATGTGCTCAAAAACATCTGGGTATTTACACAAGACATTTCTCATCTGTACCATTTTCCTGGGTGCCCTCTGACCAGCTTCCACTTACTCTAGAGACTGAGCTCCCCTACAAACCTTGTCTGGCAGTGCCCAGCTGGGTTAGCCACCCAGCCCCCAAATTCCCAGAATTCCCTGGGCTTGGTTCTACTGGAGTAGTTACCACCCTCCAGGACCACACCACAGCATAATCACTGTACAAGCTCAGACTGTACACTCCCTAAGGGCTGAAATCCCTGTCACTAAAAGCTACTGCTGTACCTTGCACAACTTAATTGGGACTCAAGCAATGGCTGCCTGATTAAGTAGAATATTGACCTAGCAGCATGATAAAGGAGAAGTAAAGAATATCAGTAAAAGCAGGGAGTCATTTAAATCAAACACTATCCTCAGCCTGGAAAACCAAATCAAGCATCCCATGGCCCTGAAGCTCAGCACTCTTTTGACAAGGATGATCAAGAGGCCACAGGGACAGAAACCAGCCACACCCAGAGTTGAACTTCATGTTTCCTGTCTTTGAGGATCTTCAATGGAGGAACAGGGAAAGAAAATATATCATGTGGGAAAAGAAAGAAGAAAAGGAAGGAAGGGGAGGAAGCAAAAGAGGGAGGAAGGGAGGGAGCCAGCCAGGGAGGCTGCTCCCATGCAGGCATTTGCATACTGGCCCCGGTAAGGCTGGGGACCTCAGTGTGCAGGGTCCCCTCTGACAGTGGAGGCTCTGCCACGAGTCCCCTGGGCAAAAGACAATATGGAAGTGACAGTACGCTGTGTACTCTAGAGAAAGGTTATCAGTGAGAACCTGTGCTCGGCAAAGGTGGCTGGTTATGGATCAAGGCTGGAATCTTCTCCTGCAATGGGGAAGGACAAGCTGACTGTGTTCAGGGCTTGGTGGAAAGATGGGAGGACAACAGCACCTCTGGCTCCTGTTCACTGTGAAGGCGCCATGTGAGACTGAAGCCCTCGGATCTCCCAGTTTACCACTGCCTCACTGTCCTTTTAAAATAGGGCTGGAGAGATGGCCTAGTGGTTAAGAGGGCTGACTGCTCTTACAGAGGACCCGGGTTCAATCCCCAGCACCCACATGGTGGCCGAGAACCGTCTGAAACTCCAATTCCAGGAGAACTCCAGTTCCAGGGGAATCCAAGACCCTCTTCTGACCTCCGCGGCATTGCATGACATGGGTGCACAAACTTGCATGCAGACAGTACATTCATACACATACAGAAATAAATAAATAAGAATAAATAAATAAAATAAAATAGCACAGATGGCAGCAAGCTCGCCAGAGCTAGTAGATGGAGGACGGAGTATGTACACCTTGGAGTGCACGCCTCAGATTGCACCTGTGGATTGGCTGTGTGCTGGCCTGCTGTCTTCTCTCCATAGGCCAACACCAGGCCAGATCTTCTGGGAGCATGGGCCAACAGAAAGAAAGACCTGGCTGAGCGGGGCATTCCCATCTCCAAGTCTGTCCCTGCTAACTTCAAAAACATCCCAGAATCGAACTTAGAAAATGGCAGGCAGTAACTGACAGCACAGGGCCGCTTCCTGTTACATGCCAGCAAGTACTAAGAGTCACCCACTTGGGACCCATCTACTTCCCGAGTACTGTTACTTCCATGCCTGACTTGTCATTTATACCTGTCCTTTTTGCAAAGATAGCCATGCCAGTTCAGTGCGATCCTAACCCTGAAGGAGATCAGCCTTTAGGGCCCTGTAGACCCAGCCGTTCACAGGCCCTAAGCAGGTTCCTGCCAGTGCTAAGATCTGGAGATCTTCCACAGGGTGGAGGAATGGCAGAGAGTGGGGATTCCCTTTACTCTCTTCACAGTGAAGGCTGCACTGCAGAATGCAAGTCCAGTTGGGAGACACAGTCATTAATTATGAGATGGTCACATTTACTTAGCCATTACTGGATGAGGTGTAGATAGAACATGTAAGAAACTCCCATGTTGGTCTCAGCCGCCCACTGTGGAGCCTCTTGGGAGTCAGGAGATGAGAAAAGGCAACAGAAGCAAGCCAGAGCCTGGACTCCATGGTGGAATAATTACTGTCATCTCGTGCCATGCCGTGCCATGCCATGCCATGCCATGCCACAGTGCTTTATAACCTGTGTTCCCCAGCAGGGAGACTGGCCACAAACAGGTTCTTCTGCATATGTCAAAAATGTCTTTTCTTGCCAGGTGTGGTGTCACACACCTGTAATCCCAGCACTCAGGAGGCAGAGGCAGGTGGATCTCTGTGAGTTCAAGGCCAACCTGGTCTACATAGCAAGTTCCAGGACAGCTGGGGCTATAGCTGTCTCAAAAAGACAAAAAAAAAAAAATATGTGTTTTCTCCCTTAAAGGCCAGTTAACCTCTGACTATAAGAAGCCCTAGTGGATCATTAACAATGTAAGCACCTCAGAGGTGTGCTGGGGGGTGGGGGGGACAGGGCCTCTGTTGTCTTCAAATCCCATATGTGCTCTGGAAGCTAGGAGAGGAAGAGTCAATTTTCCATAAGGCTGTGACCCCTGCTAGGTCAACCACAACCCAGGGCAGGTTCTATACCTGAGAGTATTTGAGCAACACATATTGGACTTGATGAGGGTTGGGGAAAGAACACAAAGTTGGGTAGGTATGGAGGTTGTGTGGATCTTGGAGTTGGGAGGTATATGAGGTTTTCAAAGAATAAATAATATTTTTAAAAGAAAGAAAAAAATAAAGAAATACAACTTGGATGACAGGGTGTGGAAGAATCCTGCAAACTTCGTTTTTTTTTTTTTTTTTTGTTTTCCCATGGGGACGTTGACTGTTTTGAGCAGAAGTTCACTGTTTCAGTCAGTTCTTTGATGCAGTATTTTCTGTTGTTGTTGTTGTTTCCAAAATGCATTATGTCCAACTGCTTTGTACAGAAGCTCAGGGGGCCCTACACAAGAAATACTTACAACTGGGTAATTGGCACTAGCATCCACAGATGAGGGATACCATTCGTCGTTTGTTTTTCTGGGACTGTGTTACTTCACTCAGCATGATGTCCTCTAGCTCCAGCCATTTTCCTGCAAAGCTCGTGATGTCGTCTTTCTTTACTGCTGCATAGAACTCCATTGTGTAGATGTACCACATTTTCTCAATCCATTCATCAGTTGAGGGGCATTTAGGTTGGTTCCAGCTCTTTGCTATTGTGAAGAGAGCTGAAATAAACATGGCCGTGCATGTATCTCTGTGGTGGCGTAAGTCTTGAGGGTACATGCCCAGGAGTGGTATGGCTGGGTCGGGTGGCAAGTTCATTCCAAGTCTTCCATGCAAACTTCTAAAGGGCAAGATTTAAATAGAACTTAACATGAGCTCAGATTTTGGCAGAATTTTCCTCAAGTGAATGGTCACGGGAACTGTGATCCCCACGGAAAGCTGGGCTACGGACTCTGAGCCAGCACGCACGCTCCGTGTGCTCCAGCCCATCTGCCCACAGGCTCCTTAGACAGAAATAACAGCAAGACCCTGCACACAACATAACAGCACGCTGCTTTCTTGCTCTGCTGACCCCAAGAAGCTCATCTAGAGACTGGACAAAGTCAAAATTATCCTACTAAGACATGGAGTGATTCCTTGGAAATAACAATACTCTGGAGCACTCCACATAAATAAAACCCAAATATAAAGTATTATTATTCTTTAAACCCCTCAAACTCCTCAGAGGCACACAGAGGGTTTTATGGCAGGCAGCCAGGGAGCACAGATGGCATGGTCCAGAGCCAGCAAACGGACATGGTTTTCAAAAATACCCCTCATATTCCAGCCAAAGGTACAAGGACTTGACGAAGTGAGAAGCCAGGGACCCTGGAGAAAGTCGAACTCAACTCACACCAGCCAAGGGCCCCTGGTGTGCACACAGGGCCGAGCCTTTCCTTTCATCATTACCCCCAATCATGACTACACTTATGCGCCACCAGCTCCCAGGTGGGTGATGGAGCACACGTCCCCATGCATTCTGAATCCTGATGTGTCAACAAGCAGAGAAGCCAAAGTGAGAAAGCCATTTTCCTCCAAAATGGACCAATAAGGAATGTTCACATGAAGCATTCAGTCTTCTGCTGTGGATCCATCTGCAGACCCAGAGATAGTAGGGACAGCTCTTTCAGAAACAGCAAGGAAAGGGGACGGTACTACATTAGACCAACTGTCTGGTGCACATCCTGCCTCTTAGTTGAGTTAAAGTGTCTCCAAGAAACTGGAGTGGTATTTCCAGTCCACTGGACCGTTCTCATAGACCATTAGCAGTGCTAATGGACCTTGATGCACCATGTGCTGAGTAATCACCTTAAAGAAGTAGACCTCTGAAGCATCCTTGTGTATAATTCATGAAGAAATCAACCACCAATATGCTCACCTCATTAGGAGAAGGAAGGACTGAGATTGTTGACAGACGTTCTGTGCTTATCTCCCTACTGACCACCGCCCTCTACCTGTACTCTGCCATCTGCTAGGAGTGGGGTATTTATTTGAAATCCTTCTCTCTCTCAAATTAAATCTCCCAACACCTGACACTGAGAATCTGCCTCAAATGGACATCGAATGGATTCTGGAAAATGCTATGGCTAATTAAAAATAACCAAAAGAGGGGATTCGAAGATTGATCTGTCAGTAAAGTGCTTGCCCACACGTGAAGACCCAAGTTCAATCCCCAGTTCCCATGCAAAAAGCCAGGTGTGGTACCATGGGCTGCAATCCTAGCACTGGGGGGAGGGAAGGAGGAAGGGGGGAGGAAGGAAGGGAGGAGAGAGAGAGAGGGAGAAAGAGAGAGAGAGAGAAAGAGAGAGAGAGAGAGAGAGAGAATGAGGGAGAGAGAGTGTATGTCAGGAGAGTCCCTGGAGCTCGCTGGCCAGACAGCCTAGTCTAATTGGGGCCCCATGTCCTAGTGAGAGATATTGCCTCAAAATACAAGGTAGGTGTCCCAAGCTCACATGGGCAGCCCCAGCTAAGCACAGTGGGTCGCAATGTAAAAACAAAAAGAACAGAATATGAAAGTGGGGTGGAGACTTGGAGGAAGGAGGAAGGAGGGTTTGGAGGGGGAGAAGAGGAGAGAGGAAGAGTGTGACAAGAATGTATTATACACGTGTGAAATTGTCAGGGAATAAATGAATTACAAACACAGAGAAGGTAGATGCCCTTAGGAACGACACTTGAGGTTGACCTCTGGCCTCTGTACACTCATGCATATGTATAAATGTGCACCTGTACACACAGGAACATGCTCACATTACCTGCACACAAACACATCTACACACACACACACACACACACACACACACACACAGAGGCAAAGGGTTAACAGAGGAGAGAATATTTGTCAGAGAGTTGCAAGACCATATTTATCCAATGCCTGCCTGTTCACGAAGCACTCAGCACAGGCATTTGTGCTGACTGTTCTGGATTAAGGTAACCATCCGCTGTCAGGAATCACAGATGCACCACAGTGTGACCTAGTCACTACTTTTACCTCAGGACGAGCCTCACTTCAGAAAAAGCTGGCTGCCTCCTCTAGGTGGACAGTGACCAGCTCTGGTAGATCCGCAAGCTGCCTTTGGGAGATCGTGGACTGCATTCAGTCCACCAGTTATAAATGTTTGCCCAGCAAATGCTGCTCTGGTGATGAGTCCCCAGCTCAGGATGTCTGAAGCGGCCTGGTATCAATTCCCCTCCTGCCCGTGGAGATCTCCAGCAAGCCAAGTTACAAGTTCCTTTCATTAGAGTTGGCTTTTGTTTAGCCAAGAAGATGCACCAACTGCCCAGGCACTTGCTGTGAAGCCACAACCCAGGTTGGATCCTTAGTATTCACATGATGGAGGGAAAGAATCAACTCCTGCAAGTTTGCCTCTGATCTTCACACAGAAATAAATAAATAAATAAATAAATAAATAAATAAATAAATAAATAAAAAATTTTTTCAAAGAAACTTGCGAAGGCAAGGGAAAAGACCAATTTTGTGATAATATAGGTATTTATGTGAGAATTCCTAATGCTGTGCTCCAGTAAAGCTGGCGTTACAAATGCTCCTGATTTCTCCCATCCCTCACATTGCATGCTGATTGCTGTTTTGTTTTGTGGATGCAGTAAAAAGTCATCAGGCAGGGCTTGCAGGGCATGTGTGCGGACTTCCAACAGGTGTGGAAGCCACCGGGGTTACCATTTGTGGGTTTTCTGACCCGAGACTTGCGTCCTTGCCCATTTGATTCAACTCAGTGGGCATCTGTGAAGGACTTGTATTGCGGAGCTGGGCTAGTGCCTTAAAGATAAACCGTGATCCTGGGACACACTCACGAAGCCGCGGCATCTTCAGACACTCACTGGAGGGATGCCGGCTCCCCAGGGCCAGAGTTTAATTAATATAATCAAAGCATAACGAGATGAATTGGAGCATGTAAATATTGCCAATTATCCAACAAATGTCCAATTGCCCCACAAATGTAAAGATTACGGCCTTTGCAGTTACTGAGGAAGGGGAAGGGCGGTGCCGACAGAAAAGGTGAGCTCCTCCCCCGCCGTGCATGAAAAGTCAAAACATGTTCCCTCCTTTGACCCGTCTTCAGTGAAATAAGTAGGAGACTGTTCTAGTTTGTCTTCCATTGCTGTGACAAAACACTCTGACCGACACCAACTTGGGGAGGAAAGGGTTTATTCAGCTCACATCTCCTGAGTCACAGTTCTCATCACTTAGGGAGCCCAAGGTAGGAACCTGGAGGCAGGAGCTGAAACACAGGCCATGGAGGAATGCTGTTTACTGGCTTGCTCCCCTGGCTCATGCCCAGCCTGCCTTCTTATACGGCACACAACAACCTGCCCAGGGTGGCACCACGCATTGTGGGCTGGGCCCTCCCACACTGCTCGATCATCAAGACAATACTCCACAGATGTGGCCACAGGCCAATCCAATGGAGCCAATTCCCCAATTGAGGCTCCCTCAACCAAGGTGTGTCAAGTTGACACTAAAGCTGTCCAGCACAGAGACAGAAAAGTAAAGAGAAACTAATAGCTCCTTTTTGTGCATGGGACCATCTAATTCAAGAGCTAAAATGACCCGTCGTTCAGGTCACAGCTAAACAGCAGTGTGGCGACTGCCTGGTCACCCAGTAGCAGCCATACTACTCTTACCGTAAGTCATGTGACTGCTTAGTAGCAAAGTTGCATTACTAACATCCCTAGAGCTTTGAACAAATTATGACATCCTTGGGCAGGAAAGATGATTCAGTAGTTAAAGCGCTGGCTGCTCTTGCAGAGGGCCAGAGTTCAAATCCCAGTACCTACATGGTGGCTGACAGTCATCCGTAACTCTAGTTCCAGGGGATCTGATACCCTTTTCTGAGGGTGCATGACATGGGTACACTTATACACATTCAGGCAATACAGTCATACACATAAAATGAAAAATAAAAATTTTATGGGCTGGAGAGATGGCATAGTGGTTAAGAGCGCTGACTGCTCTTGCAGAGGACCTGGGTTTGATCCCCAGAACCCACATGGCAGCTAAGAACTGTCTTTAACTCCAGCTCCAGGGGAATCCGAGACTCTCTTCTGACCTCCGTGGCATTGCACGATATGGGTGCGCAAACCTACATGCAGACAGTACATTCATACACATAAATAAATAAATTAAATTAAAAAAATAAAAATTTTAAAGAATATAATATCCTTAAATTTCACTTCGACCACTCCCCACAGGGACCTAAATTAAGTAAAAGTTTCTTGGACTAGTTCTGCTAACAGATGAACTTGCTTTCTCTACTTCTAATTTTTTTGTTTCTTTTTTTTTTTTTTTTTTAGACAGGGTCTCCCTGTAGCCCCAGCTGGCCTGGAACTCACTCTGTAGCCCTGGCTGACCTGGAACTCACTCTGTAGCCCCGGCTGGCCTGGAACTCACTCTGTAGACCAGGCTGGCCTGGAACTCACTCTGTAGACCAGGCTGGCCTGGAACTCACTCTGTAGACCAGGCTGGCCTGGAACTCACAAAGATCCGTCTGCCTCTGCCGCCCAAGTGCTAGGATAAAGGCATGCACCACCATGCCCGGCTTAAAGACGGTTCTTAGCTGCCATGTGGGTGCTGGGAATCAAACCTGGGTCCTCTGCAAGAGCAGTCGGCGCTCTTAACTGCTGAGCCATCTCTCCAGCCCTAGAGTTATTTTTTAAATATTTTATTATTATTTTTGTGTATGAGTGTATTGCTGCATGTATATCCATGTCATACAATGCCCACAAAGGCCAGAAGAGGGCATTGGATCCCCTGGAACTGGGTTAGTGACTTAAAGATAAGTCACTAAGTTACAGACAGTTGTTAGGACCCATGTGGGTGCTGGGACTTGAAGCCAGGGCCTCTCCAAGAGCAGCCAATGCTCTAACCACTGAGCAATTTTTCCAGCCCCATGGATTTTTTCTTTTAAGCATCTCTCTGGTCATCAAAATTATGATGAGCAAAACTAGACAGAACACAACCACGCTAAGTGCACAGCCCAGAGGTGAAGAGCAGAAGACTGAAAGGCAGGCCAGGCCTGAGAGGCCACTGTCCTTTAAGATGAACAATAACTGTGGGGTAACTGACCTCAAACATGTTTGTTAGGAGGTAATACATGACATTAGGTACTAAAGACTGGCATTATGATACGGAACTTTTGTAAGGCACAAACGGCATAGAGATACAGGTTTTAGAGCTACAGGTTTTTGGTATGGAGGCCATGTCTTATGAACCTTAATTCCTCCTTCCTAAGCTTTTTCAGGTGCCTTACAGCTAGTGGACAGTCAAAACTGTTCCCTGGGCTGCATCATCCACATACCACTTCTATCATTACCCAACTTAGAAGGTGATTTGACATCAAGTATTTGGGACAGGTCGGGCATGGTGGTGCATGCCTTTAATCCCAATAGAGACAGGTGGATCTCTGTGAGTTTAAGGCTGGCCTGGTCTACATAGCAAGCTCCAGGCCAGCTGGGATGAAAGGGAGACCCTGTCAAAAAGACAAAAAAATAATAATTTGGACAGGACCCATACAAATCTGCCAAAGCTTGTGGGGCTACTTTCTCTGACATTGTCTTAATCAGTTCAATTCAGATCAATACATATTTGAATTGTGTTCTGTCAAGACACAACAGAACACACACAAGGTCACAGGTGGGAGGTGGCCCCCCGCCCTCCACATACTGTCCCTAGAACACCGACAACCTTGGCCTTTATAATAATCCCTGAAATTCGAGACTGGAGAGATGGCCTAGCACTTAAGAGCGCTGACTGCTCTTGCAGAGGACCTGGGTTCGATCCCCAGCACCCACATGGCGGCTGAGAACCATCTTTAATTCCAGTTCCAGGGGAATCTGACGCCCTCTTCTGACCTCCACGGCATTGCATGACACGGGTGCACAAACCTACATGCAGACAGTACATTCATACACATAAAAAATTAAAAAAAAAAAATCCCTGAAGCTAAAGTCATCTTCTCAGGGATGGGAATGAATTCGCACTGAGCCATTAGCACCATGTTCTGGGCCACACCTTGTGAGCAACAGCACACGACAGTATGGTGTATACTCCTTTCTTACATAAAAAGCTAAGTGGGCCCTTAGGGGGTCTGAGCCTGAAAGCCTGACTTTATAATAATATATCCCATTCTTATTACCAGACTTCCTAGTCAGTTTTTTCTATTTCAAGCTTCTTTTCAGATAAAACACTGATTCCTTCCTTAACTGCACATGTAGAGTGCACAGCTAGGTAATGCTGAGGTTACAGAGAGTTAAGTGTCCTGAATGTGACTGACTTAGTGGGTAGCAGAGCCTGGGGATTAACTTCTGGGTCCAAAGGGCTCCAGTGATGGGTGGGTGTACGGTTCTTTCCACAGCTCTGTTCATTCACCCAGGGGCTTCTCAGATACTTCAGGGAACCGACTTGGGCCTGCCATAGTAGCAAGCCAAGAAGTAGACCACCACCACACTGAAACCATGATTACCAGTGGGCGAGAGCTGCACAAAAGCCCCTCATCAGAAGATGGGGCCTTGGCTTGGCCCAGCATCCTGGGGATGAAAAGCCTGTATCTGGGGCTCATTCCAGAA
This sequence comes from Rhizomys pruinosus, assembly GCA_009823505.1. Classification (NCBI taxonomy): domain Eukaryota; kingdom Metazoa; phylum Chordata; class Mammalia; order Rodentia; family Spalacidae; genus Rhizomys; species Rhizomys pruinosus. The sequence goes on along the minus strand of VZQC01005442.1, from coordinate 63,974 downwards.
GTCTCAGACATCTCTTCAGAGCCCACTGGCCCCCAACAACCATGTTTAACATCCCTTCTTTCACACAGAGGCCACTGCAGACCCAGCAGCACGGTGTCTGACAAGTCAACATTGCTCATCTCAGGCACTTCCTGCATGTGCATCCGCAGAAGACAAAGGCATGCCTGTCTGCTGGGACACAGAGAGAGGAGTCACCCCAGCACTTGCTGTTCACAGCCCTGTGACCCCTCAGCCCCAGAGCTCCCAGCCCATAGGGGACAGGCTGCCTTCCCCACCACACTGTTCTTGGTCTGATGTACCCAAGTACCTTGTTCTTTGGCGTTCTCTAATCTTGTGCCAAGATATCTGCTCCTATCAACCCAATAGTGTGACAAGAAAATGGAACCAGCACTGTAGAGCAACGTGAGCACCGGGCCTGGGAGTCGGGCCCAGGAGCTGCAGCAGCCGCAAAGCTGGCAGGGCTATGACCAGGAGCCTGAGCCCAGCACTCACCATAGGGAACGTGGGAAGTCACGTTATCTCTCTGGTTGGGGATGGTGATATCCAGTCAGAAATCTAGAAATATTTATTGAATGCTTCCCTATTATGTGCAAGAGTCGTGCTGACGGTCAAGGGTGTTCTGGGGGACAAATCAAGCATTTCCTCTGCTTTCACAGAGCCTAAGGACCAGTGGAGGAGAAAGATGGTCAATCCTTAAACATGTGAGTGTTCACTTACAAATTAGAAGTACTGTGAAGGAACAAGAACAGTGTGCGTGGAAAGGAAGCAAGCACATAGCTCTACCCGGGAGTGTATGCCAGGGAGCAGGAAAAGATGGCCAAGGAAGTAGTGGAAGAAGAGTGTGGGCTACAGGGGTGATGCTGGCAAAGGTCCACGGGGCATGCAGGCTGGGAAAGCAAAAGTCATCTAGATGTTTGGGGCCTGAGGTTTGAGAAGCAAGGTAAGACGGTGGGAGGGGAGGTAAGACGGTGGTGGGAGGGGAGGCAGGCTTGGAGGTGCATCAAGTAAGGAGCCCCACACTGTGCTTGGCCTTAATAGGTCCTGACTTGATATAGGCGGTACATGAAGGATTTGTATAGCCAGCATAAACAAATTTAGATTAAAACTCAATTTATCATCTAAGTGGGCTCTACAACTTATCTATCTTAATTATTCTAGTTCACTAATTGTTGAGGAAACTCTCTTAACAAGCAAGCCCCCCGTCTGTGCTGAACCACATAATCAACAGAACTGGAAAAAGAGAATCTTACCCTTGAGCTGCCACCCACAGTAAGAACACATCACTTACAAGGTGATCGGTAACCACGTGTGATCCAAAGGAAGCACCAGGCTTTCTATAGCTAGGCGTATTCTGCAGGAGGCAGGGTAAATTCAAGTCCTGGTCCCCTCCTTTCATCAACAAACACTAGCCTGACTTGAGAAAAGATGGTAGAATTCCTAAGATATCCCTTTTTTTTAATTAAAAAAGTTTTTAATTTATTTTCATATGTGTATGAATGTATTATCTGCATGCAGGTTTGTGCACCCGTGTCATGCAATGTCTCGGAGGTCAGAAGAGGGTGTCGGATTCCCCTGGCACTGGAGCTCTCCTGGAACTGGAGTTACAGACAGTTCTCAGCCGTCATGTGGGTGCTGGGGATCGAACCCAGGTCCTCTGCAAGAGCAGTTGGCGCTCTTAACCTCTAGGCCATCACTCCAGCCCCAAGATGTCCCTTTAAAAAGACCCACGGAGACACCAAAGGAAGTTTAGAAATCCCAGGTATAACTGTGGCATTGACTCATGCGGAAAAGATTTACATTCCACTCATATATTGTTACTGACTTTGTCTTCTTTCCTGGGGTTCAACATTTCTACATGGCTCTTAAAGGGGGAAACAAGCAGTAATGCAAGGACCCTGGGAAATGCCAGACTGAAAACCAGAACAGGTTCAGGCTCATTTTCCCAAGACAGCATTTGGGAGCTGTACAGGAAGCACAGGGGCTGTGCAGAGACTGGGCTGGATTGGAGCCCAACTCTGCCACTCCTGGCTGTGGGGATCTGTGCTCCTTTCTGAGTTGTAGTTTCCTTTTCTGTCAAGCAGAGATGACACCATCTGCCAGGGCCTTTGTATCTTGAGAGATCAGGTATGGACATGAAAAAACCCACAAAGGGACAAAAGTCTGGGTTGGAAGGTGGCCCGGGCTTGGACCATGCCTGAGTGCTTGCTGCCAGGACGGCTCCCACAGACAGAGCTACCTAGACAGATAAGGAAGACAGAGCTAGAGCGTCCCACGAGACAGTGTGCTGGGCACAGTCAGTGTTAGAGACGCTGAACACCAAGCCCCTGGTGGACTTCAAATCCCCCAGGGGACTGTCCTACAGGCAGACAGGGCACTGTCTCTCCTCCCCAGGGACCACAGATTCCACTGAGACCCGGACCAGCTGGACTTCAGAACTAATTTAACAAAGATTTACTGTTGAGAGCCTGAATGTTGTGACTGCCCTTGACCCTGCCTCAGAGAAACCGCCTTTGGGAGGCCTCAGGTCTCACAAGGCTGTAGCTCACACATTTCTTGCCAAAGAGACACTGTTAGTCCTGCCTTCCTGATTAATATCCTTGTCTCAATAGCAGTGACCCAGCCCAGCCTGTTAAACTCAGCCCAGGTCCCATCGATTCTTAGAAATCCTGTACTGAGCATTTCAGTTCTTCTTAGGAGACTGATGAGTCTGAATCAGGAGACATTTTAGTAATCCTATCAGTAAAAGGGTTCACCTACAGAAAGAAACAATGACACACGTCTTGTCTCCTGGATGGTGTTTTGTCATTTTGATTAGTTTTGTCACATAGATGAAATGATCCAGGGTCTGAATCTTGTATTTCCAGAAACAGGCTGCCCCAATCAAATATGATTCCAGGTTAAGTGGGAAAAAAATCAGCAACTGGTCCACCCATTATGAAATATATTTGGAATCCACTCATTAAGGTATAAACCCCCAACCTTATTTTATGCAATAATGGATTCCTTGCCCCAATCTCAATGCAATATCAAGAAGCAACTCAAAGTTTTATGGTTCACTCACAGAATAACATCAACAGGAGTCTCCTCTCTCTTTACAGTGAAGAAGCCAGGCTAGCAGAATGGCTATACAGGGTAGCTGATAGCTGATCCAAGGCGTCTGATGGAGGATGAGTGCCTGGTTCAGTTAGCCAGAGGCAGCGGGGGACAGTGTAAGGAGGAAGATGGAAGACGGTGGAATCTAAGTGCCAAGGAGTCAAGGTGAAACCCTTCATTTTACAGATGAGGGAACCCAGTCCTGAAGAAGGTGCGCTCCTGCCCTACAGCTGCGTGCCCGGTTCAGAGTGCACCTGCAGGATCGTGCATGGGGTGACTCAGCCGCACTTTAAACTCTGGGCTCAGGGTATGAGGTCACAGGGAGTCCCTGGAGGCTCTGAGGGCAGGACACAGCAGTCAAAACTACTTTCCCTTAGAGACCCCTACAAGACTTCTCCAACTGGGTCACAGCAGAGTTCAAGGTCCCACTGTGTGGGCTACATTCAAATGGTCCTCCATCCCGGGCCTCCACCCCTGGCTTCACTTTCTGCCCATCCAGCCTCCCCACACCCAGCCCCACACCCACCAGCTCTTAGGTGGGCAGGACAAGGGCAGTGCTGGGCCAGGCAGGAGCCCAGTGACACTCCCTCCAGAAGGGCTGTGAACCAAGAGAGCAGCTTCCCTTCCCAGCTGCTCTTTCTGCAGTGACCATGCTCGCTCTGCTCTGGAGCATTGGGGCTTGCTCCACTGGCATGCTCTTGAACTCTGCTGATAGCCTGGCCTTTCTCCTGACATGGAAAAACCCACAAATAGGATTCTCAGAAGTTCAGGACTTGCACACACAGCACTCTCCTTGGGGGTTGTGAGCAGAGAAGCTGCTTGCCGGAGGCCTTGGGGCAGGCAGTGACTGGAACAGTGAAGGACGAACCAGACATGCCAGAGTGCCCAGGAAGTCCATTGTTAGGAAGGAGAGCTAATTTACAAGAAATGCACAGATATCTGGCTAGGTGCCCTGGGCACTCACCAAGAGAGCCCTGTACTCACATGCCCACAGCACAGACTGGCTGGGTTGGGACACGCTTCCCTCAGCCCAACAGCAGAGCAGCTGCCTTTGCCGCTGAGCCAAGAACTGCCCACTTGGCATGGGGGCCAGCATGGACATGGGGACCAAGGACAGCTAGGGTCTGCTAGGAGGCCCCAGGTCCTCACCCCACCGTGTTGGTAAAAACTTGACCAAGTTCCTCCTCTTGAACCAGCAAAATGGAAATGGGGAAGGGAGAAGAACGGGGCAGGGGGACAGATCCCTGTGCTACTGCGGCAGGGGGATTACTGCTATAGAACAAGTCTCTCTAACCATAGCTGGTTTATGAGGGTCACAGATTCATACTACTTACGGTCGCAGTAGGAAGCTGGCAAAAACACAGCCTCTGTGTTTTTGTGTTTCTAGGTATCTGGGCCCTCTGCTGGGAAGGATGGAATATTGAGTGATTTGATTGAAGTCACCTATAAGCTTGCTCTGTTTACTTATGTGACTCATATTCGACCATGATACCAGCTAGACCTGCAGCCAATGCTGGGTGCTGAGCACTCACATGTAGCCATGCAGAGGACTGCTGGGTTCTAACAGCACATGCGCCAAGTGAACTGGAAGCAGCTGAGTGACCCTTCATGACTTCACCTTAGACATCAAGTGGTCTCTTCAATCACCGTCACGGGGCTGCAAGGGCAGGGCACGGGTGTCAAAGGCACATTCCACGTAGGTGGTGATGGGGAGAGAACATCAAAGCAGCTCTGGAACCCACAGCCTGCTCCATCGTCAAGCCAGCTGGGAAGATACCACAGTCTTCCCATGCAGAACTGTTACATGGAAGGCCTGGAGCAAGTCTTTTCACATGGCAGCTCATTAATTTGGTCTTGATAATAACCCTACAGGATATTTATCTTTATCCCATGTGAACCTGAAACCAAGCTCAAACTATAGAAGGCCAGAGTTTCAAAACACAATATGAAAGTTTAATCCATGACAAAAACAACAACAACAACAACAAAAAAAACCAATAACAAGTCTGGTGAATCCTAGCACTCAGGAGGCAGAAGCAGGTAGATCTTTGTGAGCTCAAGGCCAGCCTGGTCTACAGAGCAAGTTTCAGGACAGCTTGGGCTTCAGGGAGACCCTGTCTTGAAAAGACCAAAAAAAAAAAAAGTAATCCAAACTCTTTCACACTCCAAGTTCATAGTCTTGAAAGCACTGCACTGCAAATGAAAGAATGCTGGATTTCAGGGCATCGGGGATGAGGCAAAAAATAAATAAAAATGAGGATTTCTTCCTCGGAGGCCTAAACACCCACGGGAATATACACTGCTGAGGCCAAGGCTGGCTTTTCCTGTGAGTAAATGTATTTTATGAAAGGGAGACTTCAGAGAACCTTGTCTCCTGATGGGATGAACAGGTTTAGGGGTGCTGTCCTTGCATTAGTTGCTTTTCTGTTGCTGTAATAAAACCACCATGACCAAGGGAACTTATAAAAGGAAGAGTTTATTTGAGCTTACAATTGACAGTTCCAGGAAATTAGAGTCCATTGTGGCAGGAGGCATGGTGGCAGGAGCTGGAGCAGGAAGCTGAGGATCACATCTTCCAATGAGCACAGGAAGCAGAGAGAGAGCAACTGGCGTCCGCAAGGCTTGTTAAACTCACTAAGCCCGCCCCCAGAGACGTACTTCCTCCAGCATGGCTACACCTTCTAAGACTTCCCAAAACAGCGCCACCAACTGGGGACAAAATGTCTGAATACTTGAAGCCTATGGGGGACATTTTCTTTCAAACCACCACAGTCCTCAAGCCATATCCTCATCATTATTCTTATTTGAAGTCTGTGGTTTGATAAGTTTGCAAATGTGATCGCAATGCAATTATGAACTAAAGCATTTTGACTGCACCTAAGTTCCCATGCGATGTTTGCCTGGACACCACCCTCAGCTCTGGGAGACCGCCACCTGTTCATATGAGCATGTTACCTTTGCTTTTCCTAAAATTTGCTATAAATTATTGCACACAGTGTGTATGTTTGAGTCTCCTTAAAACAAAACAAAATAAAAACAGTACATTTTCAGGTGTGGCAGCACATGCCTGTGATCCCAGCACTTGGGAGGAAGAAGCAGGCAGTTAGTTCTCTGAGTGCAAGGCCAGCCAGGTCAACATAATGATTTCTAAGCCAGCTGGGGCTACAGGAAGACCCTTTCTCAAAAAGGGTCACAAACAAACAGGAAAAACCAGCATTAACAATGAATACAGTGTATACTGATTACGCGATGGTCACCTGACGGTCAACTGACTTCTTTGCTATTTTACTACTGATGGTTTCCATTGTGTGACTATATTAAAATAGGATTTTTTCCCCCTTTATTTGGATTACTGCTGAGATCAGGCTGTGCTCTACTCTAAGTTACTTCCTATTATGTAATATTAGATAATAGAGTTTTGTTGTGGTTCCAGAATGTCTTGCCCTGAGAAACTTTGTTTACAAGCAACTTCTGCCTCCATTTTGAAGATGGAGGATGGCTCTGCACCTGGTCACATGTCATGTGAACAGCATCGTGTGTTGATACCACTGACCCAGCAGTCTGATAAACGACTTACTCCTGAAGTAAGAATGGTGCTACCCTATATATTTATCAGGGTGATCTGAATAGTATCTGGGAAACCAGGCCCAAGAACTTATCAGACATACTGGACCAAGGAAAAGGTGTGGCTCACTCATCAGGACCCCACAAAGAGGTGGGGACCTGGTACTGTGAGGTGATGGCCCCATGGCCCTGCCATCTGAACATCCCGTGTGCATCAGGGAACCACAGGAATTTCCTGCTCCCCCAGGGGCTTCAGCTGGTCCCTGCTATTCACACAGCCTACCCTCAGCCATCTGTCGACCCTCCTCTTTGCCCACCTGGAGCTCTGTCCATCTGCTAGCCCATTCCTTTGTCTGGACGTAGCTCCGCCCTTTCACCTCTGCTCTCAGATCTGTGACCCATACAACAACTGTAGCTTTTCCAGCATCTTCCCTGCATCTGGGTTTGCTTCCTGTTCCTTATCAGTTCAGACTATCATCTTCCTGTCGGTCTACATCTGAAACTTGAACTGTACTTGGTATCTTAGCTATCACAGCCATTCTGAAACCTACACATATAATATATGTATGTGTGTGTGTGTGTGTGTGAGAGAGAGAGAGAGAGAGAGAGAGCGAGAGAAAGAGAGAGAGAGAGAGAGAGAGAAAGAGAGAGAGAGAGAGAGAGAGAGAGAGAGAGAGGTGATGTGTTGTTTACTTTTTGTTGCTGTGATACAATACCATGACCATGACTGACTTATGGAATAAAGAATCAACTTTGCTTTACCTGACTCCAGAGGGAGAGTCCAGGCTGGCAGGAGGCATGGCCCTACATGGCTGGAGCAGGGAGTGGAGGAATCATGTTTTCAATCACATAGAAAGCAGAGAGAGCACTGGAAGCAGGGAGAGGGCTTAAATCCTCAAAACCATCCCCCAGTGCCCTGCTTCCTCCAGCAAGGCTGCACATCCTCCAGGTTCCAAGACCTCCCCCAACAGTGTCACCAGCCATAGACCAAGTGTTCAAATATCTGAGCCTACGAGGGACATTTTTCATTTAAACCACATGTGATCAGAGAGTCAATATTAGTAATTAAAATCAGAATAATGGCTGGGCATGGTGGCACAATGCTTTTAATCCCAGCACTCGGGAGGCAGAGGCAGTTAGATCTCCGAGATTGAGGCCAGCCTAGTCTACATAGCAAGCTCCAGACCATCTGGGGCTACAGAAAGACCCTGTCTCAAAACAATAACAAAAATAGATCAGGATAAAAAGAACCTGAGTTCACCTCTGCCAGGGTTACCAAGAAAAGTGGGTCATATGACAAATAGGGTCCACTGAAATTTCCATACCTGTGAGCTTTTGTTATTTAATAAATGCTGGCTCAGCAGGAACGTTCCAGGACCTCCCCAGCACCTTTGCTTCCAGCGCAGGGAGAATGACAGAGCAGGCCTCTCAGCAGGTGGGTTCCAGGACCTTCCCAGCCCCACTGCCTCTAGCACAGGGTTCCAGAACCATCTGAGCCCTGTCACTTCCAGCTCAGGGTGCAGGATCTCTGGAGTTGCTCCAACTTCCAGACCAGATCAGGTAAGGCCCTATGGTCACCTTCGCAGTGAAAGGATTGGGTGGGCAAAACCCAGTGCTGCCCACCCCCATTGTGGCCATCTCTGTGGGAAAAGAGGTGACTCAGAACACAAAGTAACAGAAGAGACAGCAAACCCTCCAACCTAGAGGAACAGGCCTTCAACCAAATGAAGAAGCACTTGAATTTTGCATCAGATTATAAACAACAAATCAAATCCAAGAGCCCAAAGGAAAATCAACAACATGGGAAAAGCAAATAATAAATCCCCAACAAAATCTAGCAGTCATATAGAAGACTCCAACAATGAGTTCTCTCTGGAGATAACCTAGGACACAGATCTTAAAAGAAGAATAATTGTCATTCTCTCCCTTGATTTCTTTGAGTATGTCTAACTCAGGAATGAAGTGGAAACACTGAAAAGATCCCACACTGAAATGAAATAGGAAACTGACCAGCAAATCAAGGATCTAGAAGGAGAGAATGACAAACACCAAGGGGAACTGGAAATACTAAAGAAATCACAGGATGAAATGAAAAAGAAAATTGCACACTCATCCAATCAGCAGGAAAAGATGGGAGAAAGCCTCAGTAACAGACTGGAAAGTAGAATATCAACACTAGAAGACAAGTTGGAAGAACTACAATGCTCAAACAAAGAGTATGAAAAATCTAAAAAGAAATCACGAGAGTGGAAGAATCAGGGAATATGGGACACTACGAAAAGATCAAACCTCCACATCACATGGATAGAGGAAGGAGAGGAATCCCAGGACAAAGGTATTGATCAGATCTTCAACAGAATAATAGAAGAAAATTTCCCCAAACTGAAAAATGACAAACCCATACAAATACAAGAAGGACATAGAACACTAGACAAGATCAGAAAAGGAATACCGCATGCCATATCATAGTTAAAACACTAGACATCCAAAATGAAGACAAATTACTGAAGGCCGCAAGAGAAAAACAAGCTATATATAAAGGAAAGCCCATCAGAATTACAGCTGACTTTTCAGTGCAAATGATGAAAGTCAGAAGAAGGTGGACCAAAGTATTCCCAGTGCTAAATGACTTTAGATGCCAACCCAGATTACCCAGCAAAAATGTCAATTATAGTTGAAGGAGAAAGAAAAATCTTTCATGACATAAACAAGATGAAAGAATTTATGTCCAGGAAACCAACCCTTCAGAAAAACTCAATGCAATTCAAAAGTCAAATGAAAGAAGCAACTATCCCCAAGCAGCTAGAGAGAGCAATGAATAAAAGTCTAACTGCGGAAATACAAACCTAAACCAAAAATGCAAACAGAAAATAAGGTAAAAGAAATTTTAGCACAAATCTCTCAATAATAACTTTAAATATTAATGGGCTGAACTCCCCATTCAAAAGACATAGACTGGGAGAATGGATTAGGAAACAGAACCCACCTATATGCTGTCTATAAGAAACCCATCTTACTCTCAAGGATAGGCACCAACTTAAAGTGAAAGGATGGAAAAAATATTCCAAGCAAATGGTATCAAAAAGCAAGCAGGAGTTGCTATTCTAATATCAGACAAAATAGACTTGAAAGTAAAGATAATCAGAAGAAACAAAGAGGGCCATTACAACTTTATCAAAGGAACAATTAACCAGGAAGATTTCACAATCATGAATATATATGCACCAAACTCCAGCACACTGAACTTCATAAACAGTCTTGCAAGACATTAAGGCACAGATTAATCCAAGAACACTAATAATGGGTGACTTTAATACCCCACTGAGCCCTTTGAATAGATCAACTGGACAATGAATAAACAGAGAGACATCTGAACAATACATTACTCCAAATGGACCTCACAGACATCTACTAAATATTCCACCCCAACACCAGAGAATATACTTTCTACTCAACACCCCATGGAACATTCTCCAAAATTGACCACATACTGGGACACAGAAAAAAACCTCTACAAATCCAAAAGGATTGAAATAATTTCATGCATTCTATCAGACCACAGTGCAATAAAGCTCAATATCAAGACCAGAATAAGCCCAACTATCTAAAGAACATATGGAGACGAAACAACACACTCCTGAATGGGTCAAGGAAGAAATAAAGAAATAAAAAATTCCCAATAAGACTTGCTAGGATCAAGAAAACAAATGATACCAAGTGCTGTAGAGGTTGTGGGGAAAGGGGAACACCCATCCACTGCTGGTGGGAATGTAAACTCGTACAGCCACTATAGAAAGCAGTGTGGAGGACCCTTGGAAGACTTGGAATTACCCAGCCATACCACTCCTGGTCATGTACCCTCAAGACTCACCCCACCGCAGAGATACGTGCACGGCCATGTTTATTTCAGCTCTCTTCACAATAGCAAGGAGCTGGAACCAACCCAAATGCTCCTCAACTGATGAGTGGATAGAGAAAATGTGGTACATCTACACAATGGAGTTCTATGCAGCAGTAAAGAAAGACGACATCATGAGCTTTGCAGGAAAATGGATGGAGCTAGAGGACATCATTCTGAGTGAAGTAACACAGGGAAGGAACCTGGAGGCAGGAACTGAAGCACAGGCTATGGAAGAATGCTACCTACTGACTCACTCCCCTGTCCCATTCTCATCCTGCTTTCTTATATGATACAGCACATCCTGCCTAGGGGTGGCACCACCCATAGTGGGCTGGGCCCTCCCACATCACTCAAAAATCATGAAAATGACCTACAGACATGGCCACAGACCAGTCCAATGGAGGCAATTCTCCAGTTGATGCTCCCTCAACCCAGGTGTATCAGGTTGACACTAAAGCTTTCCAGCAAAACTGACCCCTTGTCAATGTGATATATAAAACATGTGACTATTAAACCATAAGCGTTCCATTTTTTTGTCCCCAGGGTATGATGTTAATATCACAAAATAAGGCAGTACGACCTTAAAAGCTCTACAGTCCTTAAAAAAATTCAAACATTTAAAAGTTCACTGTCTTTTTTTTTTTTTTTTGGTCTTTTTGAAACAGGGTCTCCTTGCAGCCCTAGCTGTCCTGGAGCTCACTCTGTAGACCAGGCTGGCCTTGAACTCACAAGCTGCCTGTGATATAGGTTTTTGTTGCTTATTAGTGAATGGAAGGGGAAAGGCTGGATCTCACCATAAACACACGCTGAACTTTCCAGCAAGCAGTCAAGCTGATTTCCAGATACAACTTTACACTCCCACCAGCTATGCAGAAGTTTCAGGCTTTTCAATTTTAGCCATCATAATGGGGATCTCATTATGGTTTCAAATGATAATTTCTTGATAACAAATTAAATTGAGTATTTTATGTGCCTTAAGCTATTCATATATCTTCTTTTGTGAAGCTTCTATTCAAATCTTTCCCCCATTTAAAATGCTGAATTAATTTTCCATTACTTAATTGTATGATTTTTTAATGTACCCTAGATTCAAACACTTTATCAACATTCTATTGTAAAATGTAACTAGAAATTTCATTGTCTTGATTGTCTTTATCATTTAATCATGTTTTTCTTTTATATTTTAAATGTTTTGTGTTCAAAGAAGTCTTTGCCAATCCCAAAGTTCAAAGACGTTTTACAACCTCTAAGTTTTACAGTTTTAATTTTTGTATTTTAGTGCTATGTATGTCCAAGGTAATTCCTGTCCAGCGTGAGGCTGGGCTTAGGATTCATTTCTAGAGCATTCTGTTCTAGTTTGTCTTCAATTGCTGTGACAAAACACTCTGACACCGACTTGGGGAGGAAAGGGTTTATTCAGCTCACATCTCCTGGGTCACAGTTCGTCACTCAGGGAACCCAAGGCAGGAACTCAGGGCAGGAACCTGGAGGCAGGAGCTGAAGCACAGGCCATGGAGGAGTGCTGTTTACTGGCTTGCTCCCCTGGCCCATGCCCAGCCTGCCCTCTTATACAGTACACAACAACCTGCCCAGGGTGGCACCACCCGTAGTGGGCTGGGCCCTTCCACACTGCCCAACAATCAAGACAATATTCCACAGATGTGGCCACAGGCCAGTCCAATGGAGCCAATTCCCCAATTGAGGATTCCCCAACCCAGGTGTGTCAAGCTGACACTAAAGCTGTCCAGCACAGTGAGCATCCAGTTTTGGAGCATCACGTGTTAAAGGCTCCCCACTGAGAAAGTGCCTCTTCCCCACTGGAGTGGCTCTCGTTTCCTTCTGCAGCCACTTGGCTTCCACTCTCTCCCACATCTTCCCCTCCAGGCTCCCATCCCCCATGCCCTAACTCCTGGCTACATGATCTATTCTCTGTCCCTATAATTTTGTTTTTTAAGACTATCTATGAGAGGGGCCTGAGAGATGGCTCAGCAGTTAAGAGCTCTGGCTGCTCTTGCAGAGAACCTAGGTTAGAGTCCTAGCATCCAAATGGTGGCTAACAGCCATCCATAACTCCAGTTCCAGGGGATTTGATGCCCTCTTCTGACCTCTTTGGGCATTGCACAACGTGAGTACATTTACACTTATGCAAGCACTACTCTCATACATATAAAATAAAATAATAAATACAATATTTTAGGGTTTTTTTTAACAGGGTCTCCCTAGTCCCAGCTTTCCTGGAACTCACTATGTGGACCGGGCTAGCCTCCATCTCACAGAGATCTACCTGCCTCTACCTCCTAAGCGCTGGAATTAAAGGTGTGCACCACACCAGGCTAAGTAAAATATTTTTTAAAAAATAAAAAGAATATCGTCTGAGTGGAACGGTAGCCCTACTCCCATACTGCCCGGCCTCTGCATTGTGTAGATCTCAGCGACTGGTTTTCATGCTTCTGAGGAACTTGCCTTTCAGCCTGTCAGCATTCATATATGGAACCTAAGAGTTGTCTCCATAGAAGTCAAGAGTAGAGCAGTGCTTACCAGAGGCTGGAAGAACAGGAAGGTGGACAGGGAGAAGATGGTCACTGGTACATAGATAACAGCAAGGGATGCTACTTACTACTTCTAAGTAAGAAAGATGACCGGCCACTGGCAATAACAACAAGGATGCTACTTCACATGACCGTCCTATTGAACATCATATTGAAAGTCCTCAAACTTCAATGATGGGAAAATTGGAGTTCCAGTTTCAAGTACAGATTATAGATTTGTCCATATAGAAAATACAACAGAATACAATGAAAATTATTGAGACAAATAAGAGGGCTTTGGAAACTTGAAGGATGTAAAATCTCTATATAAAGCCCAATAGCATCATTTTGAGAATAGTCAATTATAATATATAATAAGAAGAAAACATTTCCAATAGCAACAAATAGTGGAAAATATCTAACAATAAACCTAAGAATGTTCAGGGACCCAGGTGAAAACAGGTTTGTAAAAAACTGCTCAATATCAGTAACCATCGGGAAATCCAACCCATGAGGACGAGAGGGCAGTCTCCAGTTAGAAGAGCCATTATCAAAAACGCCCATGTCAGGGTCTAGATGATGGTGCACACCTGGAATCCCAGCACCCAGGAAGCTGAGGCAGGAGGACTGTAAGTTTCAGGCCAGCCTGGGGTACCTACTGAGCCCCAGTTTCAACAGACACACCCCTGCCTACAAAAGATGAAAGAGGCCTTTTCTTGCATACTGTTGGTGGGATGCAAATTAGTGCAGGTGTCCAGGAAAGCGTGAGGGAGTTGCCTCTAAGAGTTAAAAATAAAACTACTACCAAGCCGGGCATGGTGGCACACGCCTTTAATCCCAGCACTCCGGAGGCAGAGGCAGGCAGATTTCTGTGAGTTCAAAGTCAGCCTGGTCTACAGAGTGAGCTCCAGGCCAGCTAGGACTAAAGGGAGACCCTGTCTTAAAAAGACCATAAATAAATAAATAAATAAATAAATAAATAAATAAATAATAAATAAATAAATAATAAAATTACTACCAGTCAGCCATCTCCTACTGGGAATATAGAGGAAATGAAGTCAGGATGCTAAAGATCCACCTACACACTGGGCCAGTGCAGTACTGTTCACAACACCAACAACACCAGGACACGGAACTCATACACACCAGTGTCCACCAGAGGGTAAACAGTAACCAGAGTCCAGAGTGCACAGAGTAGGACAAGCCCATGCATTCTGCCTATAGTTAACAACAGCACAGTGTGATCTTTAACACTGCCCAGCACACACCTGTGATCCCAGCTCATGGGAGGAAGAGGCAGGCAGATCTGGAGTCCAAAGGCTATTCTCAGTTATAAAGTATGTTTGAAGTCAGCCTAGGCTATGTGGAAGCCTGTCTTAAAAAAAAAAATCAAAGAAGACAGGCTAAAAGGCTTGGTAGGAAAAAGACTCTTGCTGCCAAGCCTGGCTGGGGACCACACAGTAGAAGGTGAGAACCAGCTCTCGAAAGTTGTCCTCTGGTTCCACATCTCACCTCATAAATGTACTTTTTTATTTAAAAAGGGTGAATCAGGGATGTGTTAGGGTGAATATGATTAAAAGAATTGTATGAAATGCTCAAAGAATAAAAAAAGTTTAAAGAGTAGGTCATATGACCAACAAACATGGTAGCTGTGAGGCAAGGCATTTGTTAGTTGGAATTAACATCTCTCAGTTTCATATAATACCTGGTATTTCTAATGTTGCACATGATAAATGCAGTGTTATCTGCCAGATTACATTTTAAAATAAATTTTAAATAAAATTTAAATATTTCACCTGACAAAATATGTACAGAAAATTTATGGGAAAAATGAGCAAAGCTTCTTATAGGAACTTTTAAAATTTCTGAATAAATGAAGAAACAAATTATTAACTCTAACACCATTATTAAGATGTTAATTCCTCCTAAATGACTATTGTATTAAAATGGATTCCAACGAACTCCCATGAGTTTCTAAAGCACTTAGACTAATTTTAAAATTGAACCCATGGATAAAGGTATGTGACTCATTAGCACAAATTTTAAAAGAGGGTAGAGAGCCAACTTACTGATTAGGGAATATTAAGCACATACATTAATGAGAACAGAAGTTCTCAGTGACACAAAAGTAGATTTGGAAATCAGATCAAAGAGCCCTGGAAGCATCTGCTCAGCATCTCACACTTAAGTCCTAAACTGGATTCCTTACCTGTCTACCCCCCCCCCATCCTGGAATAACTCTGGCTTCCCACTGTAGTCGACAGCCACTCCTGGGGTTCAGGGATGGTAGGAGATGGGTGTTATTGGGGGATGGTGGGGGAATGGGGGCACTGGGAGTAGGGAGGGAGGAAGGAAGGTAAGAGGAAAAAGAGTAGAGATGAATGAATCTAGGAGGGGTAGGGGAGCCCCCGTAACCCCATGAGAGATGCACAACAGTATCTCAACGTCAGTACACACAACTTCTGCATTGAGAATTTTGAGAGAGACTGAGAAAAAAGATGAAAAACATGTTTGGCAGAATTCATGAGCTCTGGTCGGTGGGCAGGAAAGGGGGCACAGGTCTAGATTTGATTCGTAATGTAATTTGATTTGTATGAAATGCACAGAGCTTCAATAAAACATTGGTTTAAAAAATCAGTACACACACACACACACACACACACACACCCTTGGCCTGTTTGGCAGGGAACATAGTGCCAGACAGAAGAGATCTCCCTTTGAGTGGTAGCTGAGTGGTCCAGGAGATTCCCAAAATATCACAGGCTATTATTGCCAAAGCTCTTGGTTTTCTCCCAGAACAAGTAGATAAGACCCTATTGGTGAAGACAGGACATATTTTGGCCACAGAAGTTGGGAGCAATGGAGCAGGAACTGATGTGGAAGCCTTCTACCTGAAGTTCAGCTCTTATAAACCTAGGTGATAATATGCAAACTGCTAAGAGAGAAGATCAGTCAATGACCCAATCCAGCCCTGAAGGCTAATATCCGTAACAACTGGCACAGCAATCTACTCCTATTGGTGCAGTGCTGGCACTGTGATCTGGGGACTAATCAACAGCTACCTAATTGGACTTAAAGCCCTCTCGATGGGAGTGAATTGATGGTAATTATAGCCAAATACACATGGCTGGAGAGGACATAGATCCTAGAGGAGGAAACCCTAGCTCTGTCATGTGTCTAGACAAATGAAATTTCTTAGCATAAGCTAAACACGGATCCTTATATTTACAGAGAAGCATACCATGCACCACTCATCAGGGAAGCTCCTTATTGCAACAGATGGAGGTTAGTGCAGAGTTCCACAACTGCTCAGGCACAGAGAATAGACATCTGAGAGATGCCCAGCCCTAGGTGACACATCTACAGCAGAACCTCTGCACCTAAAGCTCGCGGAACATAGTGGAGCTGGGGTAGAGAGAATAGTACTGCATCCTCTACCCTTGCTAGTGAAGCTTCCTTCTATGACAGTGTGATGCACACAGAAGGCCACATCTGACCATGTGTTAGAGAATAAGAGACCGCAGAGTGTGTGTCCTTGGGTATACTCCTATATTGACCCTCACTCACCCACAGCTCAGGGACCATAGCGGTAGAGGGGGCAGAAGGATTGTAAGAACCAGGGCTGGTTCATGAACACAGGGGAGCAGAGGATTTCAGGCCACTGGAAGCCTGAGCATGTGAACTCTGGGCAATGGTGGCATTAATCACAGGACCCATGTCAACTCGACTACACAATGATCCGGAGGGGAGAAGAGAAATGTGTGGTGAGCCAGCCCTATACTGAGAAATGCTGAAGACTGATGGCTACTATGTATGGGAGGGTATACCTTCCTTACGATCTCCAGATGGGCTGACTAGACTGCAGTGGGTGAACTTTTATTAAGGACATCTAGGTGCAAATGGTTGACTGGATAGGACTTACCATGTATAATGAAATACATGAGGTCCGGAGGGGTGGGGTGGGGGGCACAGACAGGGGAGGGATCTAAACTTGATTGAGAGCTGTGCTATGAAACTACAAAAGCTTAATAAATAAAATATTTTTAAATTAAAAACTAGAACTACATTTTTGCCCATTTTCTACAGTTTGTTCCTTGCTGGTCCAGCTTTCTGTTGCTATGACAAAATACCTGAAGATCAACTTACAAAGAAGGAGGGTTCATTTTAGCTCATGGTTCAAAGGTCTCAGTGCTTGGCCAGCTGGCTCTGTTTCCTAGAGGTCTGAGGTAGGAGACAAGGAGCTTGTGATGGAGAAGGCCGCTCCAGTCACTACGGAAGCAGGCGCTCCCGGGAGGTGCTTCTCCTGAGGGGCATCAACGTGGGCCAGCATTTAACACGGATACTCAAGACATAATCAGCCATACCTACTCTTCACAGCAAGTCCCTTTCTTGAGGTAGATCTAAGCCAATTTAGGATGCAGCTTTCCCTTGGGCTAAAACAATTTTTTTTTACAGATGCCATCAAAAAGGCTGATTTCTATGGTTCATTAGCCAGAATAAATGACCTGTTTGTAAAAAGCACATTTTGAAGGCAACAAACTGCTTTCTAGAAATTCAGCTATGACAGCCCTCATTAGACATGTAGGATGTGCTCACTGGTATGGAGAAGAAGGAAAACAAGGGCAGAAGTTCTGGCAGTAAGATCTCAAGCAGGACTGGCTGTAGCTTCGAAGGCCTATTTATCATCAAGGAAAGTGGCTCGGAGTCCAAGCTCCCATAGCAAAATGAAACAGCAACGTCAGACACTGGGCAGGTCACGTAAGTCATTAGACAGCGGGCTCAGACACTGGGCAGGTCACGTAAGTCATTAGATGGTGGGCTCAGACCCTGGGCAGGTCACGTAAGTCATTAGACGGCGGGCACAGGATGCTTTCCCTTTGGCTTGAGGTCAAGGCTGTGCCATGTTCCATACCTGATCCAGGGCCCATGACCTCAGCAGCAGCAGCAGTTCTGACAATGATGGAGCCTGTCACCATCCTGAAGGACCTCCCTCAGATCCGCTCCCATGTCACCATTTAATTACTCCATTGGGTTAATTTACTCCATTTGATCTACAGTGGAACAATTTCTCTGTGCATGGTGTGGCCTTCTGAGGAAGCATCCCCTCCAAGCCCCCTACGGCTGGCGAGCACTGATTATTTAATACTCCGATCTCCCCTCCAGACACTGAGGAGCTTTGACTGTCTCTGGCTTTGTATTTCTAGTAGAAGTCTGCCGGCCACACAAGGGATGATGAATGAATAAATGAACGAATGAACGACCTCTTTTCTCTTTTCATTTACCAATATAAGCCACACAAAGGCAAATAATTATGTATAAATAATGAAATCACTTCATTATTCAATGTTTTACTCAACTGTTAGCCATCTTGGAGTTTTATGAAGTTTATGGCTAAAAGCTGTGCATCCTTTAGATACTCTGTTGACAAGGGGTGACAAATTGCATGTTATAAATGAGCCAATTCTCCTAGAAGACATACACCATTAGTATATGTGCACCTAACACCAGAAAGCTTAAGAATGTGAGGAGAACACCAATAGAACTGCAAGGGAAACAGATGACTCCACTATAATAGATGGAGACTTAAACACTCCTCTGTACGAAATAGATCCAAGAGGCAGAAAATCAGTAAGGACACAGTTGCACTCAATAATACCATTAATCATCTGAGAATATGGAGATGTACAGACTGTTTCATCCCGCAACAGCAGAATACAAATTCTTCTTGGGTTTATGTAGAATGTGTGCCACAGTTCTGAGTACCAGACACCTTAGTAAATACAAAAGAATAGAAATCACATAATGGCTGCTCTCAGGCAAGGAAATGACGACAGAAATCACAGAAAAATCAAGGAACAGATTAAGCAACATGACTCTACACCACACAAGATCAAAGAACAAATCACAGAAATTTCAAACTATCTTGAACTAAATGAAAACGAAACAAAAATTTGTCAAAATCAGTGGGATGTGGCAATAACAATGCTCAGAGGGAAATTTAGTGCATGTATGGAAGCACTGGAACATTACCATAAAAGAGAATGAAATTCCATCATTTGTGGCAATGTGGATGAAAATAGAGGGTCACACAAGCTAGGCACAGAAAGACAAATATTTCATGTTCTACTCACAAGTAGACATTTAAAACATTGAAGTCATAGAAGAGAGTAGCGCAGTGGTCACCAGAGGAAGAAGGGTGTGACTTCCATGCTCAGTGTTGTCAACAGAGACAGGAAGGTCCTGGGAGATGGGCCAGTGCATGGGGGATTATCTTGACTGAGTTAAGGGAGTGTGGAAGACCTGCCCGCTGTGCAGGCATGGTACCTGGACTGTGTATAAAGAAAGAGGGCTGAGAAGCTTTGCTCTCTGCTGACAGTGGGTAGGATGTGGCAGCGGCTTCAGGCTGCTGCTGCTTTGGCTCCCCGCCATGATGGATGCTGATCTAGAACCATGAGTCTGAATAAACCCTTTTTCCTTTAAGTTGCTTTTGTCAGGGTACTTTATCACAGCAACAGGAAAAGTGACTGAGACAAATTGACAGAGGGAACTCAGATATATGTACTAAAATAGAGGTCAAATAGAAGGAGGAAGCTCCTGCTTAGAGCTGGGTGACTGCAACGATTTCTCATAAATGTTAACAATGAGAGAAAGGAGTTCAGAACTCCCTGACACAAAGAATGGATAATGGTTTAAGAAAATCAAGTGGAAGTCACCATTAATTGATACCTATGTATTTATCAAATTATCACACTTTCTACCACAAGTAACATAGCCTGCAAATGTATAATGTAGTAAATAATGTAAAAAATGGAGAGAAATCAATCGAATTACAAATTGATAGAAAAATTCAACGAAACCAAAAATTAGTTTCCTGAAAAGATGAGATCTGCAGTTTTTCCTGGTTGGTGTATGGGTATCAGCAGGCTGATTCTAAACATCTGGTGAAAGGGCCCATGACGAAGAGCAGCCAACGATATCATGAGAGAATCACAAGATGGGCAGCGCCCAGGCCTGTAAACCAGCAAAACCAAGGTAAGATTGCATTGCTGCAGCCTGGACAAGAGGCCATGGGACAGAGCAGAAAGCCCATCAACAGACCACACAGACAGGGATCTTTGATGGAAGGGTAGAGGCATCAGTGGAAACAGCCTTTCAGCAAAGGGTACTGAGCAACTGGACACCCATCACATAGTATGCTCAAGACACCTTTATGCTCTCTATAAAAACTAGCTAGCACTGGATTCCAGTCCTAGCTGTAAACAAAATCACGTAGTTCCTAGAGGACAATATTGGAGAAAAGCTAGATGATCTTGGTTTTTGCTGTTTGTTTGGTTTGGTTTGGGGTGAGGGTTGGTCTCCCTATAGCCCCAACTGGCCAAGAACTCAGAGATCTACGTGCCTCTGCCTCTCGAATGCTGGGATTAAAGGTGTGCACCATTCTACCCAGATGACCTTAGTTTTGGCAAAACATTTCCAGTTGTAACACTGAGGACTCATCCGTTAATGAAGGACAAAATGGATTTCATTAAAACTCCAATATTTGTCAGGTGTGGTATATCCCAGCACTTGGGAAGCAAAGGCAGGTGGACCTCTGTGAGTTCCAGGCCAGCTTGGTTTATGTAGTGGATTCCAGGCCAACTGGGGATTCAGGGAGACCCTAACTCAAAAATATCAAAAAATAAAATAAAATTCATAAATTTTGCTCTCCAAAAATATGTTCAAAAGAATGAGAACATGAGTTACAAACTAAGAAAATATTTTCAAAAGAAATATTAAATAAAAGGAAACTAGCCAAAATACATAAAGATTCCTCAGTGCTGAACAATAAGAACCAAATTATAAAACTTGTCCAAAGGCTGAAATGGACCCCTTAAGAAAGAATACGAATGGATGCCAAATGGATATATGAGACGTTCTGCCTCACAGAATGTCAGGGAGCACAAACTGAAGGGCTATAAGACCTTCTGCATGCCTGTCAGAATTGTGAAAACCCAGACGACATCAGCGAATGAGCAGCAGGAACTGTGGCTCCTGTGATGGGAACCAGAATGGTACAGCCACTTCAGACGGCAATTCACAGAGGTTTCTCCCAAAACCAAACATATTCTTAGCATATAATCCATCCCCCTTCTCCTTAGTTCTTCCGCAAACAAGCTGAAAACCTACACTCACACAGATGCTTACACAAAGACACCTATAACAGATTTGTTCATGGCTGCCAAAGCCTGGAAAAGCAACTGAGATATCCTTCAATAAGTGATGGGCAGACAAAGGAAGATCCGGATGAAACGTTACACAGCATCCAAATGAAATGAGCTTCCACACTGAGAAAATGCATGGAAGAAGTTAAGTGCATAGTATTAACTAAAAAGAAGCCAAAATGATGCAAAATCTATTTACTACATGATTCTAGACATATGACATAATGGAAAAGAGAAAATTGGGTAAAAAATGAAAAGATCCATGGTTGCCACCTGCACGGTAGCAAAAAGATGGGCAGAACATGGCCCGTGCTGAAAACTACAGTGGTGCCTCTGTGCCCTGGACTTGCTCAAAGTCTCAGAAGATTCACAAGAGTGAACCCTGGCAGATGCTGGGTCATGTCAACAAAGGCTGACCAATTGTGGCAACAGTGCCAAGCCCAGAGTTGATGTGGGACACTATGTGCTTGTGAGGACAGGAGGGACATGGACAGACCTCCACCTTCCACTCCATTTCACTGACCTCCTAGAACTGATTCTGAGACAAAGTCTATGTAAGTTTTCATTTTAAAGAGGTGTCCTTCATCTGGGAGTGGGAAAAAGACATTAAATGCCTAGAGGGAAGACAGAGTCACAGAACAGCTTCCGAGAATATCATCCGTGGCAGGAACCATCTCACATGCGCCCCATGAATAGCATGTAACGTGGTTCTCCAGATTTCAGGAGGTGAAAAAGCCCACAGAGCCTAGAGCTCCCATGCAAGACACTGCAGATGCCCGCAGAGCTCGGCTGGCAAACCCACTGCCCCTCTTTCTTCCAAACACAGCACTTTCAGGATTAGAGGGGGGAACTTTCAGGATTAGTGGGGGGAACTTTCAGGATTAGTGGGGGGAACTTTTTGGCTCCTTTCCAATGATCCAGAGCAGCTTTTGGGGTCCTTATGAACAGCCAGGAGGGGGAAGGAACACCAGCCTGGGGAGGCTGAAGAGTAGGAGGGAAATGATTCCCTTCCAGGCTGAGTGTGCTCACTGGACGGCTGCTGAGCTGTTTCCAAAGCTGCCTCTAAACTACATCCTAATGAGAACCCATACCAAGCAAACTCTCAAAACCTTTTCAGCCCTGAAACATCACCACATTATTACTCCAAAGAATGGAGTTGCTAATGCTTAGGCAAACACAGAACTGTGAAAAGGCCTGGAGGCCCAGAGGAGCCAGCAGTTAGCAGGAGCCCTGTGGAAGCAGCAGTGAGAAACTCCAGGGCCTTGTCAGAGAACCCAGCCAGAGGTGTGGGCAGCAAACGTCTGCCAAGGAAGACCACGGGCACCTGGGGGCTCTGCTCCCTGGGTGCTAGGATGATCTGAGCAGCAGCCACGCATGCATGCATCTCTCTCTGCATTCAGCTCTGTGTTATGATGCACTATCGCCTGGAATCTTGAAATAAAATAAGCCCTTTCTCCCTGAAGTTGGTGTTTTGGAGTGTTTTTATCACAGCGGCAGAAGAGAAACCAGGACAGAAGATGGTCCCCCACCCCCAGCCTCAGCCCAGAGCCACCATTCACTAACATGTCCTTTGACAGTTACTCAAACCTTTCAAGGCTAATGTCTCCATTTAATTAATTAACTGAAGCCATGCTTTTCTTACTGGCTTTCAGGAGGCCCTGGCTAGCACAGATCAGACTTCGAGCTGGAGTAAACTCTCCCTTCCTTAAATTGCCTGTGTCAAATTATTTTGTCACAGCAACAAGAAAAGCAGTTAGTATACTACTTTTCAAACATAGTCATGTGAAATGTATGAATCAATTTTAACAGCAATATTGGGGCAATAATAATAATGGCTGCACTTGGGTGTGGCAAAACGGAACCCACACTGGCTATGGCCTGGCCACGTAGAGTGGATTCCGCTGCCTTCCTGTGAGTTTCCTGTGGCTGTTTTGATTGTGCCACGCTGAGGACTAAAGCCAGAGCCTTGTGCAAGCTGCCATGGCGAGTTGTAACTGGTTTTGCTTCAGACTAGGGCTTTTCTCTCCTTATTACAGCCCCCACTTCTGGATTTAGGCACTGACCCCCTCGAGAAGCATCTGCTAACAGTTGATTACTCATCAAGACTCAGCACCCTAAGTCTTCCAGGAGTTAGACAATGGCAATACTGTAAGAATGTGAGGTCAGAGGTCATCAGGGAGTTTGGGGAGGCACAGAGATTCTATCCCTGCCATCGGATCAGAGCAGAGTCAGGAGGGACTCATGAGAGCTGTTAAGCAAGAGACCAGGAGAAAGTCAAGGCCAACTGCTGGCAAAGTGGAATCTGCCATCAACCCTTAAAGGAAGGGAGGGAGGCAGAGAGGGAGTTGGGGAGAGACAAGGAGAGGGAAGGTAAAGGGAGGTAGAGACAGAGAGGGAAGGGAGGAGGGGGGAGGCAGGAGAAGGAGGGAAGGAAGGACAGTTTGGAGATCTCCGTTTCTTTACACAGATTCCTGGTTTCACCCAGTGCCCTTTTCCCTGGGGCTCCTGCCGCCCCAGGTTCACACGCATCCTCAGTTCCCACACCGTTCTAGCGTAGTAAGACTATCTCTGCCTTCACTTTTCCAACAGAGGCAGATTACATGCAAGCACATGCACACATCTACCTGTATGCTGAGATTAACACTGACAGATCACCAACAGGCAATTTGACAGTAATACTTCAGACAACCACCAGAGAGTCCAGGCAATCAGGATGTCAGGAATTGTTACTGTTATTACTTATCATGACAAGATTGGGCACATTCAGGGTGGTATGGCCGTAGACTACTTATCATGAGTAGAGTATGTGAGAAGAAGCACAGGAGAGGCAAACATGGGGGAGCTTTGTAACATGGTCTCGGGGGATGCGCCCATCCCTACTCGCTGTAGAAATACCGCCCTTCCATTTTCCCACCAGAGAACTAAATGCAAAGTGATTAAAATGACAAATCCTTCCTTCTGACATTCCTGCATGCTATAGGAGTTCAAAAGCACAGCAGAGTTGGAATGGGACTTGATGTCCGCAGAGTGGTCCCACTGTGTCCCCACAAGGCCTGGAGGCCACAGCCTGCCTGGTACATACCCCAGAGCTCTCAGCTCCATTACAAGCTGAGCTGGAGCTACCGACAGTTACTCTGAGCAGAAGGGCATTTAGAAGTTCTGGTGTCTGTTTTAAGCCGTAGATATCTTTGGATGCTCAAATCTAGATTAGCCAAAATGGTAGCTTCCCTTGAAAGGACAAATATGTTTTGTGAGTCTGGTGGGCTGGGGGATGCCGGGGAGGTGTGAGGCACTTGGAATGTTATGGCTGCCTGGAGGCTTCCCGAGGCAGGACTCAGTGCTGAGGCAGGAGCAGTAATGAGGGCAGCAGGTGGTGTTGCTGGAGGCTCAGCGGAATTAACCACATTAGTTATGCTGGGACACAAAGGCTGGGCAAAGGTCACCACTGAGCTGGGAGTGTGGATCCCCTCACACGGCGTCTCCCTGTTGGAGTGGCAGAGAGCCACAGACTATTTGCAGATGCCGGTGAAGGAATAACAGCCCCCTGACACATGATTGAGTTTTCTAACCCAAATGTTCCTCGTTTTCACAGCTCCTCCTCCTCCTCCTCTGCCTCCAGTCTCAAAGGAGCCCAGCTACAAAACCCACAGCCCCCACAGAGCTCACACCTCCTAGTGAACGCCAATCACCGCACATGCACACTGGGATGCACATGCACCGCACATGCACACTTTCTGGGATCCCTGGAAGAGAAGCTGCAGATGGCGGCACTCTCAGTTAGTGTGCTGGTCCACCCATGCTGCTGTATTCCACGGCACCCACATTTATATTTCTGAGCCAAAGTCCTCCCTCCCAGCCCTACCCCAGAAAGCCAATTCTAGATCTACAGAGAACTCGTGGATAGCTCCAACTCATCCCTATTTAACTTCTGTATATGGTCTGCCTCCATTGACATAGATCTGTGTACCACACCAGCCGCACAGACTCTCTGGGCCAAATTTCCAAAGCCAACCAACCAATCAGCCTGGTCCTGTTGGTTCCATCCTGACCCCCACCCCCAAATCTCTCTCCATGCCCACTGCAGCCCCATTGCATGGCCTGCAACCTTGACCTCTCCTGCCTCTTCCCCACAGCTCCCTTTGGGGTGTCGCTCCTGGACCCCCTTGTCCCACATTCTGATTCTCAGGCTGTGAGATTTCCATATTTTCTGTTTTGTTTAAATCAATGTCCTAAGGCCTAACTGACCAGCCAGCCCCATGCATGCAGGAGCCCTAACCCCTCTCCTGATACATCTCCCTGGACCGGATGGACAAGGACATAAAGGCTTGTGCACTATATGCAAACAGTTCATAACATTTGGGTTTATTTTATATTTTATTATTTTTATTTTATGAGTATGAGTGTATTGCCTGCATGCAGTAAGTGCACTCAGGTTGTGCAATCCCACAGATGTAAGAAGAGAGGGTTGGATCCATTGGAACTGGAGTTATGGATGGTCGTCAGCTGCCATGTGGGTGGTGGGAACTGAACCCAGGTCCTCTGTAAGAGCAGCCAGTGCTCTTAACCCCTGAGCCGTCTCTTCAGCCCCTAAACTCTCGTTTTTAAAACTCTTCATCTGGGACTTTTTTGCAGCACATACTGCGTCCACTTTGCTTTAGATTATAAACCCTTGAAGAATCGGCTCTGGCCACACTCCATCTGTGGACCCCACAGCCTGGCACAGCTCTGGGAACACAGGGCTCCATGCAGAGATGAATTAGGAGTTACTGAAAAAAGTGCAGCCATGAATTTCAAGCTCTTTATGAATTTCAAACATAACTGATGCTCAGAGACTCAAAGGGAATGTTGTCACACAAAACAATCCCATCTAACAAATAAGAGGAACACCCCACAGAGGGACACACCAGGCATCCCCGCCCAGTCAATGGCATCCAGTCTAGGTTGTCACCAAGGATGCTCATCCTTAGAGAGGAGGAACCCAAACTCGACTTCCTATACATTGGGTAAAACCAACTCCAAGACAAAAACACAAGAACCTGCACGAAGGACTCAAAGAGGATCAGAGGAGATTGCCGTGGGGACCAGGACACGCAGGCCTCCGTGATGCTGTGGCCCATCGGGCTCTTCTCCTGACTGGCTCTCTACAGCTGAGCCTCTGCAGCCCATGGGATGGGGGCTGATGTTAGAACTAAACAAGCTGGCCACTAGTTTCTAAGGGTTCGGGGCTTGGAAAGGTAAGAAGGCTGTTTCCACCCTGGCTGCTTAGCAGGTGCGAGTGGAAGTGCCCCTCTGAGATGCTTCTGTTATCGTCAACTTGACACACCTAGGAATAACCTGGGGAGAGGGTCTCGGAGATGGACTGCCCGACATCAGGTTGGCCTGTGAGCGTGTCTCTGGGAGACCATCCTGAATGCCTTACACGATGTGGGAAGACGTGCACACTGTGGGGGCACCATTCCCTGGTCTGGGGAGTCCTGGGCTGAGCAGGCAGCACGCAGGCAGCAGGGGCTGGGGGTTTCTTTCTGCTCCTGACTGTGGCTCTGGGTACCTAGCCATCTCAAGATCCTGCCTCTGTGGCCTCCTTGAAAAGATGGACAGACTGTATGTAACCTGGAATTGTGTGCTAAAAAAAATCTCTTTCCTCTCCTACACTGTTTCAGTTAGGGTGTTTCATCACAGAGATAGCAATGAGACCAGACTCCTTTCTTCCAGGCCATTTGCCTTTCTCCCCGAGTTCCGAGGGAGAGCCCCAAAGTGGACAGAACCATTTCCGTTCCTCCTGGCTACACAATCTTCACATTTAGAATGTTAGAGTTTGGGTTAAAAGGGGTAGAGAGGAATCCAGCAGAGTTTCAGAGAACTCGCACCTGCCGTGGACTTCACCCATGTCAGCTGCCTTCTCTGAGACAGACCAAGAAGTGCGAGGCGGTGAGGCATTCCCTCCACAGCTAACAGAGGTCGAGGGCTCCCTGACAGTCTGCTTTCAGAACCACAGACTCATGAACATTTTTCTTCCCCAGACAACGGGCTTTGACCCCTTGCAGGGGGCCTCAAAGTTCAGAGCCAGTCACTCTGAGCAAAGCACAGGGTCCAAAGCCTGGCAGAGGGATGAGAGGAGGACGCTTTAAGCCCCTCTTCCCCCACCACCTGCTGGGAAACAGTTCTGCAGTTCAGAATGATTTATCCAGGAAGAGGATCATCTGAGACTCTCCAGGGGAAAGGCAGGAAATGAGAAGTCAGAAGGGAAGAAAAGGGCACACCTAGGAACTGGGAGAGTGTGAGTCAACATTCCATCATGGTGAAGAAATATGGCAGCTAATCAACCTAAGAGGAAGAAAGGTTTACCTGGCTTACGGTGCCAGAGGTCTCCACCTGTGACAGTGGCACTGTACAACATGGAGGCAAAGCAAAGGTCTGCTCACCTCAGAGCAGTCCCAGAATGAAAGACAGGAAACAAGGGGAGCCCCACTATCCCCTTCAAGAGCACACCCCCAGTGACGTAGCCCTCTCCCCGGAAGTTCCACCACCTCCCACAGCGCCACAGGCCAGTGTCTAGGTCTACAACGCTTACTCCTTTGGGGAACATCCAGAACCCAAGTTGAATCAGGCAGGTTTTGCATAACCACAAGGGAGGATGGGAAGGAGAGGTCTGTGTGCATAGGAGAATGGGCCAGGTGGGTAAGGGGCACAGAGGTGGCTCTAGCCAAAGCACCGGTCCTTATGTCCCAGACAAAAGCACTCAGTGGTTTCAGAAGAGTTAAACACTGGGACTGTTCAATGCCGGGCATCTAGAGGACAGAGAAGGGTCCTCAACACCCTGCACCTCACACCACTCCTTGCACAACACAGGCTGCCTTCTGAGAACATTAGGCCCTGAACTACACTTTCCAAGGTGGACACATGGGTGGCCCAGAGGGGAGGATTGAAGGGAGGCCAAGGTGAATAGAAGCAGTGTGGGGAGGGCCAGGAGAGTGTCTCCCCTAAGCCACCCCTCATCAAGGAGGTGTCCCCAACTCTGCAGAGGAGACAGAGTCCCCATGTGGCCAGGGCTGGATCTGACATCTGAGAATTTCTTTGGTTTGCTCCAGAAGCTCATGGTAAGGGCACCCGCAGGGACGAGAGAGCAATGGCACCACGCTGGGCTGCTGACCGTGACATTTCTTATGGTAAATGCGGCCAAAATTCCCACCGCTCCTGGCCCTCACACCTTGGGCTCCTGGAGGCAGTGAGAGGGAAGCGGCTCTGCTGGGGGCTGGGGAGGTCATGGCTTCCGGAGTGTGTTCATCCTTCCTCACTGCAGTCTGTGCCCAGAGCTGCTGCCCACAGGCCCACCATATGCCCAACGGCGGCAATCTCAGCGCTGTAAAGATTCTGTCTCTACCCACCCATTTAGGAAGCAAGCCCATAGGGGAGACAGGCCTCCGTGGTGCAGTGCACGGACGTCTCCGACACCCAGACAGGCTTCAGTGGTGCAGTGCACAGACGTCCCCGACACCCAGACAGGCCTCCGTGGTGCAATGCATGGATGTCCCCGACACCCAGACAGGCTTCCGTGGTGCAATGCACGGGATGTCCCCGACACCCAGACAGGCCTCCGTGGTGCAATGCATGGATGTCCCAGACACCCAGGCAGGCCTCCATGGTGCAGTGCACGGACGTCCCCGACACCCAGACAGGCCTCTGCGGTGCAGTGCATGGACGTCCCCGACACCCAGGCAGGCCTCCGTGGTGCAGTGCACGGGATGTCCCCGACACCCAGGCAGGCCTCCGTGGTGCAGTGCACGGGACGAGCCCCACACCCAGACAGGCCCCCATGGTGCAGTACATAGATGTCCCCGACACCCAGACAGGCCTCCGTGGTGCAGTGCATGGACGTCCCCAACACCCAGACAGGCCTCCGTGGTGCAGCGCACAGATGTCCCCGACACCCAGACAGGCCTCCGTGGTGCAGTGCATGGATGTCCCAGACACCCAGACAGGCCTCCGTGGTGCAGTGCACAGACGTCCCCCACACCCAGACAGGCCTCCGTAGTGCAGTACATAGATGTCTCCAACACCCAGACAGGCCTCCGTGGTGCAGTACATAGATGTCCCCGACACCCAGACAGGCCTCTGTGGTGCAGTGCAGGGACGTCCCCCACACCCAGACAGGCCTCCGTGGTGCACTGCACAGGACGTCCCCCACACCCAGACAGGCCTCCGTGGTGCACGGATGTCCCTGACACCCAGACAGGCCTCCGTGGTGCAGTGCACGGATGTCCCCTACACCCAGAGAAGATATTGTCAAGAGCTTTGGGTTGTGCCATTTAGTATTTCTGGACTCTCTCCAGTTCTCTGTCCCAGCATGGCTGCCTTGGCTCAAGCCACTCACCACCAAGACACGAGCTCTTGCTATTCTGCCTCTCACCTCTCTCTCCTCTATCTAAGCTCCAGCTGTGAGACTGCTTCAAGTCTTCGGCCTCTTCCCAGCCTCACAGGAAGGGACCAGCTCTTCAGCACACCTTCCCGCCCTCACAGGAAGGGACCAGCTCTTCAGCACACCTTCCCACCCTCACGGGAAGGGACCAGCTCTTCGGCACACCTTCCCACCCTCACGGGAAGGGACCAGCTCTTCGGCACACCTTCCCACCCTCACGGGAAGGGACCAGCTCTTCAGCACACCTTCCCACCCTCACGGGAAGGGACCAGCTCTTCAGCACACCTTCCCACCCTCACGGGAAGGGACCAGCTCTTCAGCACACCTTCCCACCCTCACGGGAAGGGACCAGCTCTTCAGCACACCTTCCCACCCTCACGGGAAGGGACCAGCTCTTCAGCACACCTTCCCACCCTCACGGGAAGGGACCAGCTCTTCAGCACACCTTCCCACCCTCACGGGAAGGGACCAGCTCTTCAGCACACCTTCCCACCCTCACGGGAAGGGACCAGCTCTTCAGCACACCTTCCCACCCTCACGGGAAGGGACCAGCTCTTCAGCACACCTTCCCACCCTCACGGGAAGGGACCAGCTCTTCAGCACACCTTCCCACCCTCACGGGAAGGGACCAGCTCTTCAGCACACCTTCCCACCCTCACGGGAAGGGACCAGCTCTTCAGCACACCTTCCCACCCTCACGGGAAGGGACCAGCTCTTCAGCACACCTTCCCACCCTCACGGGAAGGGACCAGCTCTTCAGCACACCTTCCCACCCTCACGGGAAGGGACCAGCTCTTCAGCACACCTTCCCACCCTCACGGGAAGGGACCAGCTCTTCAGCACACCTTCCCACCCTCACGGGAAGGGACCAGCTCTTCAGCACACCTTCCCACCCTCACGGGAAGGGACCAGCTCTTCAGCACACCTTCCCACCCTCACGGGAAGGGACCAGCTCTTCAGCACACCTTCCCACCCTCACGGGAAGGGACCAGCTCTTCGGCACATCTTCCCACCCTCACGGGAAGGGACCAGCTCTTCAGCACACCTTCCCAGCCTCACAGGAAGGGACCAGCTCTTCAGCACATCTGCCCACCCTCACAGGAAGGGACCAGCTCTTCAGCACACCTTCCCACTCTCACAGGAAGGGACCAGCTCTTCAGCACATTTGCCCCTTTGACCCTGGCCACTGCCTTCTCCCCACAGCTTGCTCTCGTGCAGGCTACCTGACCTGATCACAGGCTGTCCACATATGTTGGATCCTTCTGCTGGCCTCCCTCCCTCCTTCCTCTGCCCTCTTCCTCCCTTCTCTCCCATGACTAACTCCTTGCCTCCAGTTAAAATAAACACAGTTCCTTAAACTGCTCAGACTCACTGAGTCACCTCTGCCCACATCTTCCCTTCAGAATCCACATAATCAAAATGATGTATCTGTCTGCCCTTGTAAACTGCCACAGCTTTGCGAGTTCATCGTTTCATTTACGTTCACCATCTGGAAGCTCAATAGTTTGTCAAATGAATAAATAAAATGTATTTGTCAACCACAGGCGAGGCACTGACCACCTCTCTAAAAGATTTAGCACCTAAAGAAGCAGCCAAGCTACCTCCAAGAGCACAGTTCTGCAAGGTTTGATTTAACTGAATAACTCGGCCATATCCCCATCTACCCAGGCATAAATGATGGTTAGTTCATTACAGAAGCAAATTGTAAAACTGAAAAGTGTTTTTAGACCCAAAAAATTTTTTTTAATTTCTTTTTTATTATTTATTTCTGTATGTGTACGAATGCACTGTCTGCATGCAAGTCTGTGCACCCGTGTCATGCAATGCCGCAGAGGTCAGAAGAGGGTGTCGGATTCCCCTGGAACTGGAGTTCTCCTGGAATTGGAGTCTCAGATGGTTCCCAGCCGCCATGTGGGTGCTGGGGATCGAACCCGGGTCCTCTGCAAGAGCGGTCGGCACTCTCAACCGCTAGGCCATCTCTCCAGCCCCCAAAATTAAAAAAAAAAAATCTACTTGCTACTAAGGGAAACTGACCATGCCTTGCACATAGTAGATGGTCAATAAAAAATTTTGGGCCAGGGGGGAGTATAACTAAGAGGTTAGCATCCTGGTCACTTCCCATTAGAGGAACACATCTCAAGTTGACTACCAAGGATACAGCCCTGCCTCTCTGGACAGTTCTGGACCAAAGCTGCAGAGATGTCAAATCTGTCCCTCTGCACGTGTGCCTTGGGGAGAGTCAGGGGTCACTTCTCCCATCTGTGTGAGGTTGACAAAACACTCATGGAAGGGCAAGCCTGCTCCACAGCAGCAGACAGAGCTGCCTTCCTTCCCTACACGCCCACCTGGAGAGCAGACTGCAGAGCCGCAGGCTGCGGAACGTACCTCAGGGGTTCTCTAGTTCCCAGATCTCTTTATGGACCTGGAAATGTACGTGCAGGTTCAGCCTGCGCTTCTGTGTAGTGTCAGCAGACAACGCAAAGCCCAGCCCAGTACTTTTTTCACTGATATGCATAACTAAGGCCATTAAGTTATGAATGTGAGGCTGTTTTGGTAAGGAGATAAATGCTTCGCAGGAAGCCTGATGAGGGAGCAGAGCAACACTGAGTGCACTGGGCTGTGGTGATGTCATCAGAAGCTGCCTTGTCTCTGACGCCATGAGCTCTCGGTCCCCTCCGCTCTGCCTCAAGACCTCCATCTCTAGCGAGCAAGCTGTGGGAGGAGACTTGATGCCCACGGGGCAGAGCATGGGGGGGGGCTACTGAGGCAACTGCATTTATTTCAAAGGTTGATACATGAATAAGTGAAGGGAGAAGGTTCTGGATCCTGGCATACACGGAAGCTGACCACCTCCTGGACCTCACAGGCACCTGTGCCAATTTGGAAAGAACTGGAGTCAGACAACTTCTAGACAGTGCTCAGCAGGCAGTAATCACACCTCCATCTGAAGGGGGGGGTGAGAAGAGGAAGGGGAGGAGGAAGGGGAAGAGGAGGAAAGGAAAGAATGGGATGAGGAAGGGGAAGAAGAAAGATAAAGGGGGAGGAGGAGGAGGAAGAGGAGGAGGAGGAGGAGGAGGAGGAGGACTGATCTTCAGCTACAGCAGCCATTCAGCACTTACCCTGTGCCAACCCTGGCCAAGGACTTCACAGACACTGTCCTTGTCTCACATCCAGCCTGCCAGGATGTCATCATCGCACCCATTTGCAGACAGAGGCTCACTGAGAAGGCAGCTCTATCTTTGGGAACCTTCCAAAGCCCCCAGGATGAGCATCAAGAGAAGAGACCGTCTCTACAACCTGGTCTCATAAGAGGGTCTACCCACCCGTCTCTCCCTCCCAGCTTCCCACATCTCTGACAGGTGGGAGCAGAGGCAGAGACGCTGCACAGTGAAGAGAAAGAGCCATGCCTGGAAGCTGAGGAGGGATGTGGACATCCAGCAGGCTTCGGACACCAAGCCAGCAAATGTGTGCAGTCAGGGACTGAGTCTTAGCTCTTCCAGCTCCCCAGAGGTCTGAGGCGTGTGAGAAGACCTGTCTATATCTTGGACTTCTTAGCTGGATGGTGGTGATGATGTAGGCCCACTCATAGGGCAGAGAAGATGGAGTCGTGAAGGGCATCTGTTGCTGAGTGCCCAGTAAATATGGGTCCCCAACATCATCACCATGGCCGCTATCTTGACTGGTCTAACCACAAAAACAAGACATCTAGGCTCCACCAAGCTTCCATGTACAGACGGTGCTGGCAGCCAACCACACATTGTCTGAGCATGAGCTGAATGGCCACTGCAGACAGTTCCCCAGCCCCATACTGGCTCTAGACTGTGAGTTATCGGACCTTCGTTCCTGGCACACAGCCCTGAGTCCTGTGAAGAGAGACAGTGGCCAGCACTGGCCGTTCACTCTCATTAGAGCAAAACAGCTGTATGTGAGCTCTGTGCCCTTCACTTCAGTGGAGAGAGGGCAAGGTGGAACTGGCCAGCAATCCTTGATCCCTGTGAGGTTCTCTGAGGACAGCTGTGGGGTGCCGAGGGGAGGAGCACTTGTGAAGACACAGGCATGGGTGCTCACTCATCCACTCAACAACTTGTCACAAAGGGAAAAATCACCGACAGCCCTGAGCCCCACTCATTACTTATATGAAAGACGCTCGCTTGCTCTGAGCAGTGTGACAATGGAAGGAACCTGAGTCATTCTCAGTGGCCCTGCATAAGCCCACACCGCCCCCCCATCAGGTTGCACATGCATGCTGCCCCCACAGTGGGTTCCAGGGTCTCTGGGGAGCAGCTGGTTGAAGAAACAAGGAGGTGGAGCCTGGCCTGAGCTCCCAGAGAGAGAAGTCCTGGCTCACGTGCAGCAGACTGGTGAGCAGTGGCCTCCTCTCTCCCTGCCCAGTGACAGATGGCAGGGTGCTATGGGGTCGGACACCACTGTGCACGGCGTGGCTGCCCCAGGCTTGGCCAAAACCCTCTATCTCTCAGACATTCCCACTGAAGAGAAGGGTACGACATCATTCTACAAACTGGGCTCTGACTTCAGAAGCTTCCCAGAGTAATGAAGAGACTTTCAAAACTACTTCTTGGGCTTTTCAAAACTACTTTCCATGAAAATGAGATGCCCAGCAGGTAATTTTGGAAAAAGAAAAAAAAACACAACAAAAAATAGTACATCTACAGGGACATGGGACATGTAAGTAGTGCGGCTCACTGTAATCAGTGCGGCTCACTGTAATCAGTGCTTTCTGATACTCCCATTCTTTCACAGGTAGGTGTAGGGAGCTCTCTCCCTGCCTGAAAGCCTCTGAGATGAGTGGGGGAAGATGATAGGTACCTGCTTTGATCTGCCAGGACAGGATGATGTGTGTGATCAAATGGGTCAACACCTACAGGTGACTGCAGTGCTGATTGGACCACGAGGACTCGAGGCCAAGGGAGGTGAGCATGGGAGGCTGGGTTCAAGATCTGGGTCCGTAACTGTGGCTCCAGAAGCTCAAGCAACAAAATAAAAGAATGTTGACTTCTGGGGCTGGAGAGAAGGCTAGGTACTTAAGAGCACTGGCTTCTCTTGCAGAGGACATGGGTTTAATTCCCAGCACCTACGTGGTGGCTACCAACAATCTGTAACTCCAGTTCCAGGGGATCCAACACTCTTCCCATGTTGGAGCAAAGTACAAAGCTTCTCCATGTCACTGTGGGTGACACAGCATTGGCACTTTGATGGCCAAAAGACCTAGCCACCAGCATAGAGTCACATCACTGTGAGGCAAAACCGGGTTGTGTGAGGCCAGGGATGGAAGTAAGCGCTCCAGGCGGATGAATGGGCAGCCGTGGACTTCGAGATGGCTCGGTCAGGAAGTGCTTGCTGCACAAGCATGAGGACTTGAGCTCGGTCCGGTCCT
Organism: Rhizomys pruinosus; assembly: GCA_009823505.1. Lineage (NCBI taxonomy): Eukaryota > Metazoa > Chordata > Mammalia > Rodentia > Spalacidae > Rhizomys > Rhizomys pruinosus. Next base: position 28,876 of record VZQC01005442.1, on the reverse strand, counting down.
GAGCATTCACATAAAAGGGCCTGCAGGGGCACACTGGAACCCCAGTCCTGGGGGCAGGGATGGGAGGATGCCCAGGACTTGCAGGCGGCCAGTAGTGCAAGCCGGTTCTTGAGCTCCAGGTTCTCAGTAAAACTAAAGCAGAGACGTGACTGAGGAAGACACGGGATACCAACTCTGGCCGCCACATACACGTGCACACACATGATCACACAATCACACACAGGCACAGCTCCCCACACCCCCACACAGAAATGGGGATCAAACATGCCTCAGACAATTACCCGTGTCCTCCTACTGTCGTTTCAACAACACAGATGGGTGTGGAGATGACTGAGTTAAGGGAAATAAGTCCAGTGCAGAAGGACAAGCACCACGTGATCTCACTGATAACCAGACAGAGAGAGGTTGGTCCATGGCTAAGGAGCTGTAGTTAGATGGCAGCCAGCAGTTCTGGGCACTACGGCACAGAAAGTGACTCAGGTGTCAGCAGCAGACTGCACAGACCAAAAAGTAAAAGGATTTTGAAAGTTTTCACCACAGACATGGTGAATATTTGAGGAGATAACTATGTTTAGCCTGATTTAAACATTACACAATGTGCTAGAGATCTGGCTCAGTGGTATAGTACTTGCCTAACATGTGAAAGACCCTAGGTTCAACCCCAGTACTATAAATAAATAAACACACCGTATACATGTATTTAACATTATATAGCACCTCATGAATATGTATACCTTTTATGTTTTTGCATATTGGTTAAACTTTTTAAAAATTACAAGCTGGACTGAGGAGATGGTGCAGTGGTTCAGACCCACACAGCATGAGAACGGGAATTTGCCCCCGGCCCACACCATAAATGGCAGGTGGACACGGCCTCTCCTGTACTTCCAGCCTCAGGAGACACAGGGTCCCCAGCAAGCTGGCTAACGAGACCTGCCATATTGGCAAGTTTTGGGTGTCCCCAGACTCTGCTCAGGGACTATGGCAGAAGAGCAGCTGAGAAGGATTCCTGATCTTGGCCCGCCATGTGCACAGCACACACACATGTGCACAGCACACACAGAGGAAAAGAACTAAATTAAATGAATTTGATTCAGTGCTATAAATGACAGAAGAAAAAGAAACCCAGACTTTTGTGCTGGTCACTACATATGTCTCTGTTCCCAGATAAATATAGTCAGGGACTAGGGAGTCACATTTGGATAAATTTCACATCAAGGCACTGGGTTCAAAAAACCAACACGGAATGGTAGGAACACAGTTCGCAGGGTCACCTACGGAGGGTCTGCCATGCTTCTCGATCCCAAAGCTCACCGAGTGCCCACGAGACCCCTGGAGATCTGGTTGGTTATCCCAGGACCAGAGTGCCCAGGTCTCTGTTTCCTCACTGTGTCTAAGAGGCTGGCCCCCAGAAAGGTTAGATCTGTATTTGTGAAAAGGAGGGAGAAAGGAAGAGGAGAGAAAAGATGGAAGGCTGAAATCACACATCCAGCAGAGTGTTCCAAAGGCCTCAGCTCTGAAATCCTGCCTGCCTTCCACTTGTTCAGCTGCTGGGCTCCAGCCAAGGCCTCCTGTGCTTGCATGTGATCACAGCTCTGTGTAATTAAACACCTGAGCTTCCCGGGAGAGGTGGAACCTGTGGCTTCCTCCTACGCTGCCTTCCTGCTCGCCAGTCTGGCTGGATGGGCAGTCCTGCCCGGTGGCGGTGGCGGTGGGCTGCACGGCAGCAGCACTCATCGGTGGGCCTCTGCAGGGCTGAGCTCTGCCTGGCTCCTCTGATAACTTACCCTTCTGGGATGGTTTCTGTGGATTCCTTAGAATGTGTTGCACTTTCTCCAGTGGGCGCACTCTGTCTCACTCAGGAAAGCTGGGACTCTATGCAAGGGTATGCAACCTCCCACCAGGAAGAGGGCTAATTCCCCTCCCCAGCTCCTGCCACCCCCAGTGAAGCCCAGAGCAGAAATGAAGAGTCACACTCCGGCCAAGGTCGGCCTGCCACTCTAGAATTTGTGGCAGCCCCCAGGAGACGTCCTCCACAGGCCTCTGCCCTTCACTTCGTTCTTCCTCTCCCAGCCCCTGCTCCTTGGCAAGCTTTTTTGAGGCAGTGGTGGGTTTTTATCACCACATAGCTGTGATTCAGAGACAGGCCTCTAGCTGATGAGAGCTAAAATTATTTCCTCTCAGGGATGCACAAAGGACCACAGTGAAGAAAAGCAAAAATGGAAACGTGCTGTGAGTCGTCTGCAAAGCCACAGTCAGGTGAGGATTCAGGGAGCTGGCCTGCTGGGCGGCATCCTACCCTGAGATTCTCTTGTATTTAGTCCTTCACACAACCCCCCTTAAGCCCTTCTCACACTAAGCACCGGCGGATCCTGCTCCTGTCACCATCTTTGCCATCACGCCTCCTGTCCACCTTTAATCCCTCATCCAACGCCTCCCCAAATCCCCGTGGAACTGTCAACTCAGTGAAATCAGTGACTACACACTGTGGACACAGGGTATCTAAAGGACAGTGAAGTCAGTGACTATGCACTGTGGACACAGGGTATCTAAAGGACAGTGTCACTCATGTAGGCAGGCCAGCTGTGGCTCCCGCCTGGACACCAGGAAGAAACAGGAGCTCTGGAGGGGAGCGGCCTTGACCTTCACCGCGTCACTGCACTCCCAGCATTCTGTTTCCAGGTGAAGCAGCAGGCCAGGACTCAGTAGTCTGATCACCTACTAACAAAGCTGGGATCCATTCTCCCGCTTATCTGTTGATCTGGTGGACTTTCTGCGAGCTAAGCCTTCAGAAATGGAAGAGCGACTCCTGGGCTCTCGTCAGCTGTATAGCAGCTTCACAGGCTTGTGCAGCTAAGTGTATGAAACAGGCCATCTTTGAATGAACTCACTGGCAGAATGGGCCGTGGAAGCTCTGGTCTAAGAAACAGTGATTCGATCCACATGCCACAGCAGGAGTCCTCCAGGCCAGAGATCCTGCCTGTGTGCCCAGGTCTCTTCTAAGTGGAAGGCTACAGGAGAGGACTGGCCAGTCAAAAGCAGCCTCAGGGCATGGAGGACGGAAGCGGGAGCCTACTCAGGAAAGAGGCTGAGGGCAGCAGAACAGGCACTCAGATCACCAGTCCTCATTCCCCACCCCTCCACAGACGGCGGGGCACAGCCTGCTGCTCCAGGCCATCTCACTCCTGTAAGGATCTGGTGGCAGCACAGAGTGGCATGATGATCCATGTATTTTTAGAAACTCTCCCGGTGGACTCTGGTCTCCTTCCGCTTTTAAGGAAGTAAAGGAAAATTCTTTTCCCCTCTGTGTGACTCTCTGTAGCTGCCTACGTGTCTCCAGTTGTGGTCGTAAACTACAATAAATACTCGAAGAGGTAGCTGCAGCTGTGAGACGTAGTTTATCAAACTACTTTTCTGCAAGTGGAAAGGGCCTTGACCCACCAGCACCTCTCTCCTTGCTTTGAGGCCATCCGAAGGGACCAGATGGTGCTCTACCAGCATTTCCAGTGATGTCCCGGCACTCTGCAAAAGCTCAGAGGTGCTGGGCCCAGCTCTCAGGCCAGCCGCAGGAGCTCTGGTAACACCTCCATCATCTCCTTAGCCATAAAATGGGGCAGTGCCTTCCCCACAGAGGACTGTGAACTTCAAAGGAGATGGGCACAGAAAAGGTGGAAATGAAAGATGGGATTCTACCACGATCTCTACTTCCATTTCAGTGGAAATTGCAGATCGTGTGGGGGTCTGTAAGGCCAGAGACACCCCATCAGCTCACATCTCCGACAAAGCTTACCACCAGCTGCTGCTTGTAAACTCTTCTACCCAGTGTGGCATCCAGCTATGAGCAAGGCCTGTGTCCTCCCACAATGCATGCAATCAGATATTTCACTATAATTATAATGGAAAATCTTCCAGGAAAGCACCTCCTCCGCCATCTCTCCATTGCCCTCTACTCAGCTCTCTGTTCCCCATGTCCTCAGTACACACAAAAAAGGTTTCCTCTGCCGGATCCCAAAATAATCAGCAAGGGAAGCAACAACACAAAGAGAAAGACTCTGTTGTCAGGTGGAACAGATCGAGCCCCAGGCCTGCCACCCATAGCCATTTGGACCTGCAAAGAGGAGCACGCAGATTGCTTCCAGGGTGGCTGGGTTGTAACGTTCCCAGCAGGACACTTTGCACGATGTGTCTTGGCCTTTGGGTTTTCTGGTCCCTTTTCTCCAAGGAAAACTCCCCTGTTGTCTCAGTCCTTTGTCTTCTCTGGTCAAGATGCTGCCGGTCGGGCCTGGGCAGGGATGTCTGGGGTCCTCCTGAACCACAAGAAGTGCTTGCCCTGACTTGCTGTACGTTAGGCCAGCTTGTTTCCTGTTGTGTCTAAAGAACTCACATCCAGATGTGAGTCCTGCATGTTACACACTGTGCACAAGGCACCTGGTGGCTCATGTGAGTTCAAACTCTTATAGTAGTCCACATTCTAACAACAATTGAGAATATTATTTGCTGAGTTCTATAAGCACATGATAAGACAGGGGACAGGGAGCAGGGGAAGAGGTCCTGCTGACCCCCGCGCGGAAGCTCTGTTTGAGGCACTGTGCATCATTTCGTCCTTCCATCCCAAATGGCAGAGGAGCCTGTGAAAGGCCCAGGTATTAATGAGGGGTAGAGACAGGCCGACAGCCACACCTGGCTGGTTCCAAAGACGGCACTCTCCCACTCGCAAGCAGGCCATGTCCAGACGCGGATAAGAGGAGGAGCAGGACTCCCCAGGCCCTAGCCTGTGTAGCCAGAGACACACAGCAAGTGAGAAGATACCTGGGCAGTCAAAACAATGTTCAGGGAATGTCCAGAGTACAACAAAATAACCAAAGCAGGCCCATCACCCTAGCAGCACAAAGAAACACAGAGCTCGTTTTCTGAAGAAGTGAAGCAGATGGTTCAGGGCTGCACATGGATGGAGACGGCCACTGCAGCAGGCAGACCTTCAGAGGGGAAGAGTCAAGATGCCNGTGGGGAGTATAACTAAGAGGTTAGCATCCTGGTCACTTCCCATTAGAGGAACACATCTCAAGTTGACTACCAAGGATACAGCCCTGCCTCTCTGGACAGTTCTGGACCAAAGCTGCAGAGATGTCAAATCTGTCCCTCTGCACGTGTGCCTTGGGGAGAGTCAGGGGTCACTTCTCCCATCTGTGTGAGGTTGACAAAACACTCATGGAAGGGCAAGCCTGCTCCACAGCAGCAGACAGAGCTGCCTTCCTTCCCTACACGCCCACCTGGAGAGCAGACTGCAGAGCCGCAGGCTGCGGAACGTACCTCAGGGGTTCTCTAGTTCCCAGATCTCTTTATGGACCTGGAAATGTACGTGCAGGTTCAGCCTGCGCTTCTGTGTAGTGTCAGCAGACAACGCAAAGCCCAGCCCAGTACTTTTTTCACTGATATGCATAACTAAGGCCATTAAGTTATGAATGTGAGGCTGTTTTGGTAAGGAGATAAATGCTTCGCAGGAAGCCTGATGAGGGAGCAGAGCAACACTGAGTGCACTGGGCTGTGGTGATGTCATCAGAAGCTGCCTTGTCTCTGACGCCATGAGCTCTCGGTCCCCTCCGCTCTGCCTCAAGACCTCCATCTCTAGCGAGCAAGCTGTGGGAGGAGACTTGATGCCCACGGGGCAGAGCATGGGGGGGGGGCTACTGAGGCAACTGCATTTATTTCAAAGGTTGATACATGAATAAGTGAAGGGAGAAGGTTCTGGATCCTGGCATACACGGAAGCTGACCACCTCCTGGACCTCACAGGCACCTGTGCCAATTTGGAAAGAACTGGAGTCAGACAACTTCTAGACAGTGCTCAGCAGGCAGTAATCACACCTCCATCTGAAGGGGGGGGTGAGAAGAGGAAGGGGAGGAGGAAGGGGAAGAGGAGGAAAGGAAAGAATGGGATGAGGAAGGGGAAGAAGAAAGATAAAGGGGGAGGAGGAGGAGGAAGAGGAGGAGGAGGAGGAGGAGGAGGAGGACTGATCTTCAGCTACAGCAGCCATTCAGCACTTACCCTGTGCCAACCCTGGCCAAGGACTTCACAGACACTGTCCTTGTCTCACATCCAGCCTGCCAGGATGTCATCATCGCACCCATTTGCAGACAGAGGCTCACTGAGAAGGCAGCTCTATCTTTGGGAACCTTCCAAAGCCCCCAGGATGAGCATCAAGAGAAGAGACCGTCTCTACAACCTGGTCTCATAAGAGGGTCTACCCACCCGTCTCTCCCTCCCAGCTTCCCACATCTCTGACAGGTGGGAGCAGAGGCAGAGACGCTGCACAGTGAAGAGAAAGAGCCATGCCTGGAAGCTGAGGAGGGATGTGGACATCCAGCAGGCTTCGGACACCAAGCCAGCAAATGTGTGCAGTCAGGGACTGAGTCTTAGCTCTTCCAGCTCCCCAGAGGTCTGAGGCGTGTGAGAAGACCTGTCTATATCTTGGACTTCTTAGCTGGATGGTGGTGATGATGTAGGCCCACTCATAGGGCAGAGAAGATGGAGTCGTGAAGGGCATCTGTTGCTGAGTGCCCAGTAAATATGGGTCCCCAACATCATCACCATGGCCGCTATCTTGACTGGTCTAACCACAAAAACAAGACATCTAGGCTCCACCAAGCTTCCATGTACAGACGGTGCTGGCAGCCAACCACACATTGTCTGAGCATGAGCTGAATGGCCACTGCAGACAGTTCCCCAGCCCCATACTGGCTCTGGACTGTGAGTTATCGGACCTTCGTTCCTGGCACACAGCCCTGAGTCCTGTGAAGAGAGACAGTGGCCAGCACTGGCCGTTCACTCTCATTAGAGCAAAACAGCTGTATGTGAGCTCTGTGCCCTTCACTTCAGTGGAGAGAGGGCAAGGTGGAACTGGCCAGCAATCCTTGATCCCTGTGAGGTTCTCTGAGGACAGCTGTGGGGTGCCGAGGGGAGGAGCACTTGTGAAGACGCAGGCATGGGTGCTCACTCATCCACTCAACAACTTGTCACAAAGGGAAAAATCACCGACAGCCCTGAGCCCCACTCATTACTTATATGAAAGACTCGCTTGCTCTGAGCAGTGTGACAATGGAAGGAACCTGAGTCATTCTCAGTGGCCCTGCATAAGCCCACACCGCCCCCCCATCAGGTTGCACATGCATGCTGCCCCCACAGTGGGTTCCAGGGTCTCTGGGGAGCAGCTGGTTGAAGAAACAAGGAGGTGGAGCCTGGCCTGAGCTCCCAGAGAGAGAAGTCCTGGCTCACGTGCAGCAGACTGGTGAGCAGTGGCCTCCTCTCTCCCTGCCCAGTGACAGATGGCAGGGTGCTATGGGGTCGGACACCACTGTGCACGGCGTGGCTGCCCCAGGCTTGGCCAAAACCCTCTATCTCTCAGACATTCCCACTGAAGAGAAGGGTCCGACATCATTCTACAAACTGGGCTCTGACTTCAGAAGCTTCCCAGAGTAATGAAGAGACTTTCAAAACTACTTCTTGGGCTTTTCAAAACTACTTTCCATGAAAATGAGATGCCCAGCAGGTAATTTTGGAAAAAGAAAAAAAAACACAACAAAAAATAGTACATCTACAGGGACATGGGACATGTAAGTAGTGCGGCTCACTGTAATCAGTGCGGCTCACTGTAATCAGTGCTTTCTGATACTCCCATTCTTTCACAGGTAGGTGTAGGGAGCTCTCTCCCTGCCTGAAAGCCTCTGAGATGAGTGGGGGAAGATGATAGGTACCTGCTTTGATCTGCCAGGACAGGATGATGTGTGTGATCAAATGGGTCAACACCTACAGGTGACTGCAGTGCTGATTGGACCACGAGGACTCGAGGCCAAGGGAGGTGAGCATGGGAGGCTGGGTTCAAGATCTGGGTCCGTAACTGTGGCTCCAGAAGCTCAAGCAACAAAATAAAAGAATGTTGACTTCTGGGGCTGGAGAGAAGGCTAGGTACTTAAGAGCACTGGCTTCTCTTGCAGAGGACATGGGTTTAATTCCCAGCACCTACGTGGTGGCTACCAACAATCTGTAACTCCAGTTCCAGGGGATCCAACACTCTTCCCATGTTGGAGCAAAGTACAAAGCTTCTCCATGTCACTGTGGGTGACACAGCATTGGCACTTTGATGGCCAAAAGACCTAGCCACCAGCATAGAGTCACATCACTGTGAGGCAAAACCGGGTTGTGTGAGGCCAGGGATGGAAGTAAGCGCTCCAGGCGGATGAATGGGCAGCCGTGGACTTCGAGATGGCTCGGTCAGGAAGTGCTTGCTGCACAAGCATGAGGACTTGAGCTCGGTCCGGTCCTGAGCATTCACATAAAAGGGCCTGCAGGGGCACACTGGAACCCCAGTCCTGGGGGCAGGGATGGGAGGATGCCCAGGACTTGCAGGCGGCCAGTAGTGCAAGCCGGTTCTTGAGCTCCAGGTTCTCAGTAAAACTAAAGCAGAGACGTGACTGAGGAAGACACGGGATACCAACTCTGGCCGCCACATACACGTGCACACACATGATCACACAATCACACACAGGCACAGCTCCCCACACCCCCACACAGAAATGGGGATCAAACATGCCTCAGACAATTACCCGTGTCCTCCTACTGTCGTTTCAACAACACAGATGGGTGTGGAGATGACTGAGTTAAGGGAAATAAGTCCAGTGCAGAAGGACAAGCACCACGTGATCTCACTGATAACCAGACAGAGAGAGGTTGGTCCATGGCTAAGGAGCTGTAGTTAGATGGCAGCCAGCAGTTCTGGGCACTACGGCATAGAAAGTGACTCAGGTGTCAGCAGCAGACTGCACAGACCAAAAAGTAAAAGGATTTTGAAAGTTTTCACCACAGACATGGTGAATATTTGAGGAGATAACTATGTTTAGCCTGATTTAAACATTACACAATGTGCTAGAGATCTGGCTCAGTGGTATAGTACTTGCCTAACATGTGAAAGACCCTAGGTTCAACCCCAGTACTATAAATAAATAAACACACCGTATACATGTATTTAACATTATATAGCACCTCATGAATATGTATACCTTTTATGTTTTTGCATATTGGTTAAACTTTTTAAAAATTACAAGCAGGACTGAGGAGATGGTGCAGTGGTTCAGACCCACACAGCATGAGAACGGGAATTTGCCCCCGGCCCACACCATAAATGGCAGGTGGACACGGCCTCTCCTGTACTTCCAGCCTCAGGAGACACAGGGTCCCCAGCAAGCTGGCTAACGAGACCTGCCATATTGGCAAGTTTTGGGTGTCCCCAGACTCTGCTCAGGGACTATGGCAGAAGAGCAGCTGAGAAGGATTCCTGACCTTGGCCCGCCATGTGCACAGCACACACACATGTGCACAGCACACACAGAGGAAAAGAACTAAATTAAATGAATTTGATTCAGTGCTATAAATGACAGAAGAAAAAGAAACCCAGACTTTTGTGCTGGTCACTACATATGTCTCTGTTCCCAGATGAATATAGTCAGGGACTAGGGAGTCACATTTGGATAAATTTCACATCAAGGCACTGGGTTCAAAAAACCAACACGGAATGGTAGGAACACAGTTCGCAGGGTCACCTACGGAGGGTCTGCCATGCTTCTCGATCCCAAAGCTCACCGAGTGCCCACGAGACCCCTGGAGATCTGGTTGGTTATCCCAGGACCAGAGTGCCCAGGTCTCTGTTTCCTCACTGTGTCTAAGAGGCTGGCCCCCAGAAAGGTTAGATCTGTATTTGTGAAAAGGAGGGAGAAAGGAAGAGGAGAGAAAAGATGGAAGGCTGAAATCACACATCCAGCAGAGTGTTCCAAAGGCCTCAGCTCTGAAATCCTGCCTGCCTTCCACTTGTTCAGCTGCTGGGCTCCAGCCAAGGCCTCCTGTGCTTGCATGTGATCACAGCTCTGTGTAATTAAACACCTGAGCTTCCCGGGAGAGGTGGAACCTGTGGCTTCCTCCTACGCTGCCTTCCTGCTCGCCAGTCTGGCTGGATGGGCAGTCCTGCCCGGTGGCGGTGGCGGTGGGCTGCACGGCAGCAGCACTCATCGGTGGGCCTCTGCAGGGCTGAGCTCTGCCTGGCTCCTCTGATAACTTACCCTTCTGGGATGGTTTCTGTGGATTCCTTAGAATGTGTTGCACTTTCTCCAGTGGGCGCACTCTGTCTCACTCAGGAAAGCTGGGACTCTATGCAAGGGTATGCAACCTCCCACCAGGAAGAGGGCTAATTCCCCTCCCCAGCTCCTGCCACCCCCAGTGAAGCCCAGAGCAGAAATGAAGAGTCACACTCCGGCCAAGGTCGGCCTGCCACTCTAGAATTTGTGGCAGCCCCCAGGAGACGTCCTCCACAGGCCTCTGCCCTTCACTTCGTTCTTCCTCTCCCAGCCCCTGCTCCTTGGCAAGCTTTTTTGAGGCAGTGGTGGGTTTTTATCACCACATAGCTGTGATTCAGAGACAGGCCTCTAGCTGATGAGAGCTAAAATTATTTCCTCTCAGGGATGCACAAAGGACCACAGTGAAGAAAAGCAAAAATGGAAACGTGCTGTGAGTCGTCTGCAAAGCCACAGTCAGGTGAGGATTCAGGGAGCTGGCCTGCTGGGCGGCATCCTACCCTGAGATTCTCTTGTATTTAGTCCTTCACACAACCCCCCTTAAGCCCTTCTCACACTAAGCACCGGCGGATCCTGCTCCTGTCACCATCTTTGCCATCACGCCTCCTGTCCACCTTTAATCCCTCATCCAACGCCTCCCCAAATCCCCGTGGAACTGTCAACTCAGTGAAATCAGTGACTACACACTGTGGACACAGGGTATCTAAAGGACAGTGAAGTCAGTGACTATGCACTGTGGACACAGGGTATCTAAAGGACAGTGTCACTCATGTAGGCAGGCCAGCTGTGGCTCCCGCCTGGACACCAGGAAGAAACAGGAGCTCTGGAGGGGAGCGGCCTTGACCTTCACCGCGTCACTGCACTCCCAGCATTCTGTTTCCAGGTGAAGCAGCAGGCCAGGACTCAGTAGTCTGATCACCTACTAACAAAGCTGGGATCCATTCTCCCGCTTATCTGTTGATCTGGTGGACTTTCTGCGAGCTAAGCCTTCAGAAATGGAAGAGCGACTCCTGGGCTCTCGTCAGCTGTATAGCAGCTTCACAGGCTTGTGCAGCTAAGTGTATGAAACAGGCCATCTTTGAATGAACTCACTGGCAGAATGGGCCGTGGAAGCTCTGGTCTAAGAAACAGTGATTCGATCCACATGCCACAGCAGGAGTCCTCCAGGCCAGAGATCCTGCCTGTGTGCCCAGGTCTCTTCTAAGTGGAAGGCTACAGGAGAGGACTGGCCAGTCAAAAGCAGCCTCAGGGCATGGAGGACGGAAGCGGGAGCCTACTCAGGAAAGAGGCTGAGGGCAGCAGAACAGGCACTCAGATCACCAGTCCTCATTCCCCACCCCTCCACAGACGGCGGGGCACAGCCTGCTGCTCCAGGCCATCTCACTCCTGTAAGGATCTGGTGGCAGCACAGAGTGGCATGATGATCCATGTATTTTTAGAAACTCTCCCGGTGGACTCTGGTCTCCTTCCGCTTTTAAGGAAGTAAAGGAAAATTCTTTTCCCCTCTGTGTGACTCTCTGTAGCTGCCTACGTGTCTCCAGTTGTGGTCGTAAACTACAATAAATACTCGAAGAGGTAGCTGCAGCTGTGAGACGTAGTTTATCAAACTACTTTTCTGCAAGTGGAAAGGGCCTTGACCCACCAGCACCTCTCTCCTTGCTTTGAGGCCATCCGAAGGGACCAGATGGTGCTCTACCAGCATTTCCAGTGATGTCCCGGCACTCTGCAAAAGCTCAGAGGTGCTGGGCCCAGCTCTCAGGCCAGCCGCAGGAGCTCTGGTAACACCTCCATCATCTCCTTAGCCATAAAATGGGGCAGTGCCTTCCCCACAGAGGACTGTGAACTTCAAAGGAGATGGGCACAGAAAAGGTGGAAATGAAAGATGGGATTCTACCACGATCTCTACTTCCATTTCAGTGGAAATTGCAGATCGTGTGGGGGTCTGTAAGGCCAGAGACACCCCATCAGCTCACATCTCCGACAAAGCTTACCACCAGCTGCTGCTTGTAAACTCTTCTACCCAGTGTGGCCTCCAGCTATGAGCAAGGCCTGTGTCCTCCCACAATGCATGCAATCAGATATTTCACTATAATTATAATGGAAAATCTTCCAGGAAAGCACCTCCTCCGCCATCTCTCCATTGCCCTCTACTCAGCTCTCTGTTCCCCATGTCCTCAGTACACACAAAAAAGGTTTCCTCTGCCGGATCCCAAAATAATCAGCAAGGGAAGCAACAACACAAAGAGAAAGACTCTGTTGTCAGGTGGAACAGATCGAGCCCCAGGCCTGCCACCCATAGCCATTTGGACCTGCAAAGAGGAGCACGCAGATTGCTTCCAGGGTGGCTGGGTTGTAACGTTCCCAGCAGGACACTTTGCACGATGTGTCTTGGCCTTTGGGTTTTCTGGTCCCTTTTCTCCAAGGAAAACTCCCCTGTTGTCTCAGTCCTTTGTCTTCTCTGGTCAAGATGCTGCCGGTCGGGCCTGGGCAGGGATGTCTGGGGTCCTCCTGAACCACAAGAAGTGCTTGCCCTGACTTGCTGTACGTTAGGCCAGCTTGTTTCCTGTTGTGTCTAAAGAACTCACATCCAGATGTGAGTCCTGCATGTTACACACTGTGCACAAGGCACCTGGTGGCTCATGTGAGTTCAAACTCTTATAGTAGTCCACATTCTAACAACAATTGAGAATATTATTTGCTGAGTTCTATAAGCACATGATAAGACAGGGGACAGGGAGCAGGGGAAGAGGTCCTGCTGACCCCCGCGCGGAAGCTCTGTTTGAGGCACTGTGCATCATTTCGTCCTTCCATCCCAAATGGCAGAGGAGCCTGTGAAAGGCCCAGGTATTAATGAGGGGTAGAGACAGGCCGACAGCCACACCTGGCTGGTTCCAAAGACGGCACTCTCCCACTCGCAAGCAGGCCATGTCCAGACGCGGATAAGAGGAGGAGCAGGACTCCCCAGGCCCTAGCCTGTGTAGCCAGAGACACGCAGCAAGTGAGAAGATGGGCAGTCAAAACAATGTTCAGGGAATGTCCAGAGTACAACAAAATAACCAAAGCAGGCCCATCACCCTAGCAGCACAAAGAAACACAGAGCTCGTTTTCTGAAGAAGTGAAGCAGATGGTTCAGGGCTGCACATGGATGGAGACGGCCACTGCAGCAGGCAGACCTTCAGAGGGGAAGAGTCAAGATGCCCACCATGGCAGACAGACCTTCAGAGGGGAAGAGTCAAGATGGCCACTGTGGCAGGCAGACCTTCAGAGGGGAAGAGTCAAGATGCCCACCACGGCAGGCAGACCTTCAGAGGGGAAGAGTCAAGATGCCCACCATGGCAGGCAGACCTTCAGAGGGGAAGAGTCAAGATGCCCACCATGGCAGGCAGACCTTCAGAGGGGAAGAGTCAAGATGCCTACCATGGCAAGCAGACCTTCAAAGGGGAAGAGTCAAGCTCCAGAAAAAGCAGCTTGTTCTCTGGCTAGAGAAGAAATCCAAGAATAAACAAGAAATGAATAGTTATTCCTCCCTGAGAAATCTGAACACTGCCCCACTTCCCAAAATAATCAAACCAAAAATGAAATTAAATAGCATTCCCAGGCTCCTAAGATGGAGCAGCAATTATTATTTTCTTGTTTCTAAGAACAGGAAAGAAAAAATAACTGGGAAGACCAAGATGAAACCACTGTTAACACCACTGAAAGCCAGGCTCTGGGTGGGAAGCTCCCCTTCTTCATGGAGCCCATACATCTCATCATCCCATGTCCTCACCCAAAGCACAGAGCAGATCTAGAACTTGAATCAGAGACTCTTATCCCTGGTGAAACACCATTAAAATACCTGGTTTCTCAATAAGGTTCGGTGGCGGTGGAGGGACTGGTGTTTGTTCCTGCCACCTGGAGCCAGGTGAAGGCTGAGGAAGGCTGAGGTGGGTGCTGCTGGCCATTTTCCAGGATCTGTTCTCCCTAAATTACTGTGTTCCTACCAAGCACATGACCACCTAGAATAAGACTACCTTTCCCTGACTCTCTTGCAGCTACATGTGGCCTGGTTACCAAATTTCAGCCAATAGAATATGAGCAAAATGAATATAGATGAGTTTGACTCCCTAGTCTGGTCCTCACAGGGGAGGTATGTGGTCAGCCTTCTTCCCTGTCTGTTTCCTAGGGGAAGAATGTGGCTGAAGTTACGACAGCATCAGGACAGTAGTGATGTATGAACATAACGAGGTGGCCTAAACTTTTAGGGAACATATTTTGAATCCCTGCCCAGCAGTAGGACCCATAATCATATGATAAAGAAACTTCCTCAGCAGAACTGAAAACTGTTTCAAATGTTCAAGGTCTTGCTAACTGCTCAGAATGAACAAATTGATATTTATTAAGAGCCTACAGTGTATTTAAGATCTCCTGGACCAGGCATCTTCATTCTCTCTACCCCACAAGATCCTACTGTGTCATTTCAGAAAAACTAGTAATACAACAAGGGATGCTTAGCAAAATAGTATGGAAAGAAACAAGACATATTTAAATAAAGTCCTAATACCCTAAGCTGAAAGGAATCTACGAAGCCTGCTGCTGCGGCAGCAGATGGGTGGGGTTGTAGGGTCAAGTGTTCAGTAGTGCAGGTTCCTCGTGTCCATTCCCTACAGGAGAGATGTCATGAGGAGCCACTTGGAGTGAGCTCAGGGTTGTGGGGGATGCTAAGCCCAGGAGAGGCTGGAGAAAGCATTGCTCATAACAGGCTGGGACCCAGCAGAAGAATGAGACAGGGGCTTTGCAGGACTGAGGGAGCTTGGGAGTCCCTGGGAACGGGTGGTCAGCAGGGTGTGAAGGAGCCAGGAAGAAAGACTGACACAGAACCCCGTGCATGGGTGGGCAAATCTGCAGGAGGAGCCCTTTGCCTAGACCCCCTACCGTCATCAGAAAGGGAGGAATGAGTGTGACTCATTTAAAGTGACAGGATGACAGCACTGCCATTATGAGGAGAGAAGTGGAAAAATACAAGCTCCTATTGAGCAACTGCAACTGTCTCCACCATCAACCTCTCCTGGATTGAGGCCCAAGGTGGGGCCAGGGCCCAACCTGAGGCTGACATAGTCAGTTTCCATAGAAATCTTCCTTTCTTCTGGATCCTTCCGAGGACAGAACATCAGTCACGGTGGGGTCCCAGCTCCAGGTCCTTGCCCCTGGTTAGTGCTGATGGGGTCTGGACCCAGCACATGGACCTTGCCACTGACTAGTCTGATAGGGTCTGGACACAGCACATGGACCTTGCCACTGACCAGTCTGAGGGGGTCTGGGCACAGCACATGGACCTTGCCTCTGGCTAGTCTGATGGGGTCTGGACCCAGCACATGGACCTTGCCACTGGCTAGTCTGAGGGGATCTGGACACAGCACACGGACCTGGCCACTGGCTAATGCTGGCCATTGGCTAGTGCTGGCAGGGTCTGGTTCCATCTTTCCACAATTTTCTGTACTAAATTCTGCCAAGTCTTCACTGCAGATCCTCAGCACTGGCCTGCAGCCCGCTGGTGAAGGTGCTCAGGAGAGCCTGCGGAGGAAGGAACATCCCTGGCCAACTCTCACACAGAGCGAGGCACGTGGTCCTGTGCTCTGCTCAGCACAGAAGAGGGACACAAGCAGAGACATGAATCCACTCACCACCCCCAGCTGGAGCCCTTGCAGGAGGCCACTAGAGACCTACCCAGGGAGTGCAGGGAGGCCAGGAGGGGGCTGGCTCCTGCAGGCCAAGACACAAGGCTGGAATTTAGCTCTAAAGCCTGTAGAAGAGAGCCACAGCTTATCCCCAAACCCCATTTCCACCAGGGGTTCTCATCTCCTCCTAATGTGAGTGGAGGAGGATGGGGTAGTCTGCAAGTATTTCTTCTGCTGCTTGCAGGTCCTCTGGAGAGCAAGGCAAGTTGTGATGGAGGCAGAGAGGAGAACCAGCTGAACACTTGGGTTATTCACATGATAGCTAACACCTTTGCACAGAATAGCCAAGAAATGCCATACCCCTGGCATGGAAAAATTCAATACTAAGGGGAAAGAGCACAACCCAAGCCTCACTTCAGAAGCCCATACACTGGGGGTCTTTTCCTCGCTTTAAGGATTGCCAAATAGCCTGGGAGGAGGCGACATAGAGCTCCCAGTCCACCCAGGCTTCATGGCTGGAGATCTCAGTTCTGCTGACCCAAGAGCTGTGCAGGAAGGGGATAAAGGCACACGGTGTGCACACATATGGCACAGGATGGAGGAGTTGTAAACTCAAGGAGATGTCACTCCAGAACAAAGGCCGTTCCAGATACAAGTGTCCAAGTCTGATTAGCACCCAGTGCACTAGTTTTCTAATTAGCACAAGAATTTGTCAGACATGTATCACATAAAAGTGGAATAGCTGTAATGGTGACAGGTTACTGAAAAATGGCTCTTTTCCTAAGTACCCAGTCCCCCAGTCGGTAACATAATCTTGTACTTAAATTGAAACAGCAAACAAGCATAGAAAATTTCCACCATGGACACAGGTGGCCTGCTCAAGTTCACAGAGGGTATTTTCTATGTTTTGGGGTGCGAGTTTCAGATGGTGGGATCTCCATGGTTGGCCCACCCCACCCCCTTACAGTATCTGTGTGTGATCCCTTGCCACCAGGCAAGGGCTCCCTGAAAACTTCTCTCTCCTGTCCACCAACCTCACATTCCTGAGATGGTGAAGAAATTTCCTTACCAAATAACAGGCACAAGCAAGCATAAACCCTTTCAAACCACTTACAGTGTGCTTAGCACAGCACCTGGTATCCACAAGGACTCAGCAAATGGTTAAACAGCCTCATAATACCCAGGAAAGGCCTGCCTACCATTCTTTGATTATCTAAAGAAACAGAAACATCACCTGACTCTGAGAAAATGAGAACAAAAAAAGAAGTGGAAATAACCAAGGTTCCCCCTGGATACCAGGAAACAGCACTCTCATGGAAGACACCTGCCCTAACTGTGTGCCACCAGCTGAGAAGCTGCAGGGAAATCTGGTTCTTAAAAGCCTTGTGAGGTCATAAATTGGAGCCATTTCTAACTGACCATGCTAAGCAAATTCTCTATAATGGTTACAGTGTGGTGCTCACTTAAAAAAGCATCTCATCTCCCAGGAAAAGAAGTCTAGTCTCGAGTACAGTGCATCGAGTTGATCACTCAACACCCCAAGGGTCAAAATTGCTGAAAATGAGCTGGGCAGCAGCTCAGCGGTGGAGTGTGTGTTCAGCATGCATAAGGTACTGGGTTTGATCCCCAGCACTGAAGTAAAAACAGCAAACCCTTTACTAGAAGTCAGCACATTAAGGCAGAAACGCTTCTCAAAGGGTGCAGGCCTACATCCAGAAAGCACCTGAGTTCTAATTACACTGAAGCAATTAGCCACCCACAGAGCCTTCATGTGGTTGCCAGTGGCCAGGCAATCATCTCTATTAAAACCCACTGGAAAGGAAAGAGCAAATCCAACAGCTCCACTAAGCCTGGGCTTCTCAGGAATCAACTCCCCCTTTAGACACACCCAGGAAACTATCTGCAGAGAGGGCTTTTAGGAAAGGCCTGTGACAGACAGATTGAGGGGCTGCAAGAAGGGAGTGCACAGTGGGAGAGGTGACAATGTGGGGGGGGGACGAAGTCCACCTCCAGAGCTCGATCCCTGGGCACCTGGGCTGAGAGTCTGGCTGAAGACCTGGGTGTCTCTAGGTTGGTCAGCGATTCATACATCAACTTCTCCTTGAAGGAGCACATCAAACAAAAGAAGTTCTTCCTGGGGACCCAGAAGCTGAGCATCCTCCTGTGTGACCAGGTCATTATGCAAAGAAGCGCTCCCCTTTCTGTGCCCTCACCTGTCCCTGAAACACCAAGGTGCAGTGTGGACTGTATCACGATGTACAAAGCCACTCTGGGTCATTTGCTGTCCCCAGCCCAGGAAGGTCCCCTCCTGCCTTAGGCTCCCTGGAATGTAGGGATTTCATCATCTGCAATCAAAAGTGCTTCCCAGACCCCACCCCAACAGCTGCACAATAGTCAATGAGAAAATGACTCAGACTTAAGCACCTCCCTCAAAAATCAGAGTGATGTGCAATCCAGGCACAGTACCCCATTAATCTATTCTTTCTCATTAAGAGCTTGTGTGTGTATATTTGAATGTGTGTCTCTGTATATGTATGTATGCGTAATATATATGTGTGTATGTATGTGTATTATATATGTGTGTATGTGTGTGCATGTTTGTGTATATGTGAATGTGTGTATATCGTTGGGAAAATTCTCAACTGTCAGACAGGAAAACGTTGATTTAAGCTGGGCATGCCAGCTCAAGTCTATAATCACCACATTCAGATAGGCTAAGGCAGGAGGATTGCCAGGAGTTAGAGGTTAGCCTAGGCTACATAGTGAGTTCCAAGCTATCCTGGGCTACATAGAAAGACCCTATCTCTAAAAAGAAAACATAAGGAAAAAAAGAAAATGGGAGGAGGAAGAGGAGGAGGAAGAGATGAGGAGGAGGAAGAGATGAGGAGGAGGAGGAGGAGGGGGAGGAGGAGGGGATGAGGGGGAGGGGGAGGGGGAGGAGGGGGAGGGGGAGGAGGGGGAGGAGGAGGAGAAAACATTGATTTAGACTGGTGCTGCCCATGAGAAATAAATTTTTCCTAGGACACATTGAAAAAGAAAATCCAATTGTAGTATTTCATTTAACCCAGTACAGGAGCAAAGCTGTTAGTCCAACACATCATCAGTATAAAGTTCAACTAAGGGGCTATTCTGTGTTCTTTGTTCACACATTCTTTTTCTCATGCCAGTCTGAAATATCGATCTGGAGCTTTGTTTAAACTGACACGGAGTAAAATACCATAAGGTATATTAGAAATTTGTGAGAGTTGATTCAAGAATTCTCACAGAAGAAAAAGAATAAAAGGGAGAGATCACCACAGAGAATCGGTTTGTTTCTCTGCTATGCATTTCACCAAGTAATTGTAAACATCACATGGCACCCTTTATTAGAAAGGGTGAATGGACACAGAAAGTCCTCCACAATTGCTGCATGTGGAGCACAACCCTGTTTCCAGTTTATAACAATCAGTAGCTACGAGTCCAGATAGACAAAGCAGATAGTAAAAGGCACCAAAAGTAGCATGAGTCACCCCAAGAGAACAGGGTCTGTTCTCCGCTTTGTACTTTTTGCCTTTGCTACAGTGTTTCATGTAGCCCAGCCTGGCCTAAAACTTGCTACTTAGCTGAGGATGACCTTGAACTCCTGATCTTCCTGCTTCTACCTCCTAAGGGCTAGAAGTACAGCCATGTCCAGAAAACCTAGTCTATTAAAAGTAGGACTCTGTAGGTTGGGGAAGCACGCTTCCAACTGAGCTGTATTCCCAGTCATTTTACTTCCTGAATTTGCTCTTCAGTGAGACAGACCCAATGTAAAGATCAGGAAAGCAAAAAAGCTAATTTTCAGGAGAAAATATCTGAAACTGTAAGCTGCACCCCTGCTCCCGCTGGCTGTGTGACCACTGCCGTTTCAGGCCGGCAGCAGGCCTGGGCACCAGGTACACTCCCTCCCTGCCCCATGCTGTAGAACTCACAGCCGATCATCATGATGGCCACTGCGAAGATCTTCTCGATGTCTGTGGAAGGGGCAATGTTCCCAAATCCCACGCTAGTGAGGCTGGTCATGGTGAAGTACAGGGAGGAGATGTAGACCGAGTTCTTGCTGGGACCGCCTTCCCACTTCCCTGAGCCAGACCCATTAAACTGGTACGGTGTGCCAATGTCCACTGCCAGCTGGTAGAGCCAGCTGTTGTTGCGGATGGTCTTGGTGTCTTCGTCGAAGATCTCGTAGTCCCCAATGCTGTACCAGATACAGGCCATCCAGTGGGCGGCCAGCCCAAACACACACACCAACAGGACCAGCACTGCAGCTCCGTATTCGATGTAATGGTCCAGCTTACGGGCCACGCGCCCAAGACGGAGCAGTCGGACGACTTTCAGAGAACTGAACAGGCTGCTGATGCCCTGGAAGGGGACGAGCACAGAATCAGAGCCAAAAACCCAAACTCCCGCTACGCCCTCAACCCAGTTGCTGTCATTAGTTTAAGCAGCATGTATTTCCATGACATGCAATGTTAAACAACCCTTAAAAAAGGTGGTATATGTTATATAAATTTCTATTAAATTTGTCCTACTTCTATTAAAAATAAAGAAAACAAATAGACTTTTAGAATAGAATAACTTTTATTTAGATATTTAAAATACTATAAATTTATATATAATTATTATCTAAAAAAATTAGATTCTTTCCATACCACTAATCATTTTAAGACAACTTTTAAGGGTTGTGTAATATTTCATATTATACAATATGGATATTGTATAATATGAAATATTTTAGTTGTATCATATTTATTTCACATGGCAATGTATTAAATAATCATGCTACACTATGCATAAGCAAATAAATATATATATCCAGGAATCACAAAAAAACAGTGGTATTGCTACATTGTCAACTTATAGGATCACAAGCAGATTTTTATTCTATTTCTACCTCTTTTGTTATAAATGTATATACTGGCTTAATTTCCATAATTACCAATACTTTTATCATTAGGAAAAATGTATTTAAAAACGAAGTTTAAAAAATTAATGTGAATTAATAAATGGCTTAGTGAATAAAGAACTAGGTTCTGTCCTCTCAGAAAGTTGTATTCTTGAAATAGAGATGGCTGAGAAACATCTTAAAAAGTGTTCATGCTGAGTGAAGTAACAAAGTCCCAGAAAAACAAACAACGAATGGTATCCCTCATCTGTGGATGCTAGCACCAATTACCTAATTGTATGGCAAACTGAGCAATGTCAATGTGATTTGAAAACAACTGTGCTCTTATATTGTGAATCCCTTAAAATATAGTAAAAAAGTGTTCAACATCACTAATAATTAAGGAAATGCAAAGTAAAACCACTTTAAGATATCATCTCACTCCAAAAAGACTGGCCAAGATCATGAAATGATACCAAGTGCTGGAGAGGTTGTGGGGAAAGGGGAACATTCATCCACTGCTGGTGGGAATGTAAACTCATAACCACTATGGAAAGCAGTGTGGAGAACCCTTGGAAGGCTCAAAATGAGCTTACCACCTGACCCGGCCATACCACTCCTGGGTATATACTCACAAGACTCATCTTACCACAGAGATACATGCACAGCCATGTTTATTGCAGCTCTCTTCACAATAGTGAAGAACTAGAACCAATCCAAGTGCCCCTCCAACCAACTAGTGAATAGAGAAAATGTGGTACATCTACACAATGGAGTTCTATGCAGCAGTAAAGAAAGATGACATTATGAACTTTGCAGTAAATGGAACTAGAAAATATTGTGTTAAGTGAAGGAACACAGTCCCAGAAAAACAAACAACGAATGGTATTCCGCATCTGTGGATGCTAGCACCAAGTACCTAGCTGTAAGGCAAACTGAGCAACGTTAATGTTATATTCCTCATGATCTGAAAGCAACTGTGCTGTTATATTGTGAATCCCTAAACAGATTCTATAATTAACCTACCATTTATTTTCAGACTTTGGAATTTTGGTATATGGGTGAAGGGTATGTATGCATATTTTAGAGTAATATAAAACCAAAATAGAAAATGTGAATCCTGAAATATGATTTGGAAATAAAAAAAAGGAAGTTGTATTCTTGGGGTGGCATCACTCCTGTGAGCCCAGGGCTACTCACAGTCAGACTCTGCCTGTTCGTATACCGTCAGTCAGGAGAGCAGAGACCTGCTGGCTTCACCTAGTCTCACCTCTTCCCTTGCTAACTGGCATCCACCAGGCCAGCATCCTCCACACACAGTTCTCTGTGAAGAGCACTGTGGTATGTAAAGTCACCAGGGTAGAAACCACTAACTCACTGACCTTTGGACCCTTCCATGACCTCTCAGTTTCCATTGTAGAAGAGTTCCCAGCTTCTCTAAACACTAACCTACCAGCTCTTGTCTCCAAAGAGACTTGAAATACAGTATAGAAGCCTCCAACCTTCAACCCTAATTCCTATTCTGATACTATGTAAGATGGGCGTGAGGACTGGAGAGATGGAGAGATGGTTCAGCAATTAGGAGCACTGGATACTCTTGTGGAGGACCTGGGTTCAAATCCCAGCACCCACATGGCGGCTAACTGCCATCTGCAACTTCAGTTCCAGGAGACCCAACCCCTCTTCTGACCTCTGCAGGCACTGGATGACACAGGTGCGCTTACCTACACACAGGCAATACACTCACACATATAAAATAAAATAAAAAATTTTTCAAAAGATGTATGCAATGAGAATTTCTATTAATTTTATCCTATTTCTACTGAAAGGCAAAACAAAGATATTTCTCCGAGTCAAGACTTTGTCTACCTTTACATAACAAAGATCCACAGAAGGACGCGGCCCTCGCCATATGGAGTGCACTGCTCCTCACTACTTTTTTAAAGTTTTTATTATTTGTTATTTTTATCTTTTGTGTATGAGTGTATTGCCTGCATGTATGTAAGTGCACCAGTATGGTGCATTGTCTGCAGAGATTAGAAGGGAGTATCGTATTTCCCTGGAACCAAAATTATGAACGGTTGTTAGCCATCATATGGATGAGTCTGCTAACAAAGCTCACTATCTGCGTGTCCTCCGGGGTCTCCTCTTCCCCCCTGAGCTGTTCTCAAACTTGCTACACAGATAGGGTGGAGATAAACTCAGATTAAGGTGTCATCGGCTTGGGCGTCCTCTCTCCACAGGACGCTTGCTTCCGACGTAAAGGGCGCTCACGGCCACTCTGCAGGACCTATTTTGGGAGGCAATGGAGTCTTTTGAGTGACTCAGAAATCAAACCATGAGCATAGCCACCCACACACCACCTCCTCATGAAGGTCCCTGGACCAGTGTTCAAGGCGGAACTCGCTTCCCAGGGCCAAACTGCCTTCTCATTTTCCCTAGTTCATTCAGCTCAAAGCAGCACTCTTGTCTTGGAGAAGCCCCCAGAGGAAGCCTGCCGCTCCCTGGCCTTTCCCCTTGACCATTCCACCCTCAGAGACAATGTTTGCCGTAGACATTCAAGGAGGTTGCCCTCTCACCCCCACCCTGCCTCCAGCTTCTGCCTCCATCCCAGTGGCCACCATGATGCAGGCACCCACCACTCAGAGACTGGGCCATCCTCAAGCCACACACCAGATGGCTTGTATTGACCCGTAAGCACATGAAGGCACCATGGTACCTGCAGAGACTGCCCCCTAGTCCTGTCCTACCACTGCCCACTGGTGTGTCCTTGTCATCTTTCAGGACACAGACTCCACCATGAAGCCTTCCCTGATGACACTGAAGTCAGGAGCCATCCCCAACTCCTCTACAGGGTCCACTACCACTTGAGCACACTGCCTTGTGTGCTAGCTAACATTCCCTTCCCTGACTCCATTAGGAAGTACATCCTCCTGAAGGTAGAAGTCACCTGCCATGCAAGTTAGAAAGTGGTAAGTTGAACAGTATCAACTCTCAAAATCCATGTCCTTCCTAAACCCTGCTGTGCCAGTTTACTTGGAAATAGGTGTGGGCATAGTTAGCTAGGGTCACACTGGAGTAGGTGAGGCTTCCTTCCTATCTGGCCCAACCAGGGTTCTTATGAGGCAGTCACAGGAAGAAGAGAACATCACAGATACAAAGGTAGAAGGGTGTCTTCAAGCCACAGGGCTCCACGCAGCACTAGGTGCCAAAAAAGCCACACAACCGTCTCAGCCCATGGCCCTGCAGACACCTGGACCCAGATTGCCAGCCTTCCACACTGTGAAAATCACTGCTGTGCATCAAGCCCTGGTTTGGAGTGATTTCTGTGGGAATCTAAAATACCACAGATTCCAGAGCGCACACAGCACCTTGTCAGAGAAGTCTCAGATAGTGTCTAAACCAAACTGAAGGGATTTAGTGATTAGAACATCATTTCTCCTCCTCATTTTGAAGAGGCTCTGGAAGCACATAAACACAGAGCTTCACTGCGCTGTTTATCTCTCTGCACATGGCTCCATTACACAGTGCTTGGGTACATTCTCTTTTATTGCTTTAGCAGTTGGAATCCTAGCCATTCAAAAGTAATCCGAGCTACTTAATTGGTTCCCCTGCCTTTACTTTCCTGAAGTTCAGTAGATGAGATAAATAAGACGGAATCTTCACCCTGTCTTTTCATTTGGCTACACAAAAGGCATGGCAGGTAGAGAACCCCCCCGCTTCCCCAGAGACTCTGCACAGTAAAACCCATCTCACACCGCAAGTGGTTCTTGGGGCTTCATCAGAACCTTGGAGTCAGGAAGGGCCAAGAGATCTCTCATGTTGAGTCAACATGAGAGCAGAGGCAAGGGTTGGCCCTGCTGGGCTTCGGCCCTGAAGGCCATGAGCAGGATTGGAGGGACGCTGAAATCTCAGTGGCTCCTGAGTTGTCACGGATGAATTCAAGATGGGCACTCAGCAGCCATTAGGCTCCTCTGTGTGCAAGTTGTCAGTTTTTACTTAGATGTACAGACCAAACAACCATTCCCTTAAATTTGGTTGTACCTAGCCTTCTGTGTGTGTGTGTGTGTGTATGTGTGTGTGTGAGAGAGAGAGAGAGAGAGAGAGAAACAGACAGGTTCATGCACACATATGCTCAGGCCAGAGGAGGACTTGGGTACCCTCTTCCACCGCTCTCCTCATTTCTTTGAGATAGGGTCTCTCACTGAACCTGGAGCTGGGCTGGAAAAGCTCTGGACGTCCTGTCTGGGCCAGCCTGGGCGCTGGGGTTCCAGGCACACCCCGTCATGCCTGCCTTCCTTCTCTCTAAGTGTGCTGGGATCTCAACACGGGTCCTCGGGCTTGTGCAGCAGCTCTTGCCCTCTGAGCTGTCTCACTGCCCCTTGCCTTCTCTTCCAATGTGACTCACCAATTCTCTGCTCAATTCCTTTTTTTCCTGCCATCAACAGACATGGAAGGCACAGAGAAATGACAGCACACTACTGGTATTAGACAGTCCCAGCAGACTCCCGGATCCGTGGGACACACAATGGCAGCTGCAGCTTTATTCTAAAAGGTTTTTGTTATTGCCGTCCACTAGCATTGCTGGTGAGGCCTCTTTGCCAATGCCCTTCTCCAGCTAAGCCCCCCTCAAGCCCTCTGGACCCCATCTTCACACGGCGAAGCTTCCATGCCCTGGCATCTTGGAGGACCATCTCTACCTGTCACCTCACTAACGCGTATCCCCATCGGCAGCAGCTTTCCATTATTCACCCTGGAGTTGACAGCGGGGAGTTCTAAGCCCTACACTTGCATCTTCCAAACCGATGTGACTCAGCACTCAAATGCTGTCAGCTTCCAGACTACTGTGCCCTCCCCCAGGTTCAACAGGCCTTTAATAATTCTTTGATCAACTTTTTAGGAGTGCTTTGGAATTACATCCATAGGTCTGTCCCTGAACTATATAGCAGTCCTCTTTTCATTTTTTGAGACAGAGTCTCACTAAATTGCTCAGGCTGGCCTTGAACTTACCCTGTAAGTCAAGCAAACCTTTCAATCTTCTGCTCTGGCCTCCCAAGTATTTAAGTCCTGTACCAGGCCTAACTGAACAATCACATACTGAGACCCTAGTGTAAGGTACCCACAATTTCCAGCCCTGATAACAGATCAGTGATAATCAGAGCAAAATCTTTACCCTTCTATACCATTAATTTAATTAGGAGACACAGATAATAAATGCCAAGGTTGGGTTCAGGGCTTGGGAAGCATTAGCTGGAGAAGGATGGAGGCAAAGGAACCAAGAATACTGCTAATTTCCCATGGCTCCACTGTGCTCCCATGCAGATGGGCTAACCAAGAGCTATTCTGTGATGCTATGACAACAAATCAGGCAAAAAGCGAAAGCAGAAGTGCCAGGGAGAAGGACAACGTACTGGACGTTCACGGAGACTGCAGCGCCCGGGCAAGGGCCCACAGACGTGAGGGTGCCAGCTATGAGAGCACTGAAGAGAGGCAAGTCCGAACAGAACGAGCAGCGAATTCACTGCACCCCCACCCTGGGATGAGGGAGATATGTCACTCTGTGTGGGCCTGGCAGGTCCTTGGGGTCTGGAAGACAGTAAGAGAAGTAAGTAGCTGCCACTGCTCATTACTGCAGCCACAGAGAACTTCGCCTCTATCATCTCACCTGGTCTCCATGACCTTCTGAGGTAAGTTCATCACATACCTAGCTTACAAACAAGGACAGGGAGGCGAGGGTTGCTGTCCAACACCGCAGACCTGCCCCCAGTCTCCCGTCTTCCGGGTTCTAGCTCCTTACCCACGCTCTGTAAGTGTCTGTTGAGTGGAAACCTGAACTTATTTACAGGGAGCTGTGTCGGTAGTAAGTCTAGTGGTCTGTTGGGAGAGTGATGTCAATGTGGGGTGTCATTCTGACTACACGGAGGGATGCCTAAAGCATGCATCTGTGTGAGGAGGTTTCCAGAGAAGAGGAGCTTGGGACCAGCGATGAAGACCTGCCCTGACTGTAGGCAGCACCATCCAACAGGCTGAAGCCCAAGGGAACAAAAGGACCAAGAAGAATGGAGAACTCCTCCTTCCCCCTCTTCCTGCTCCATCCCAAGCAGGCACACTGTGCCATGCTGCCCCAGGCTCAGGCCCAAGGTACTTCGGCCTCTGGCTCAGATTTGCACCAGGGACCTTGGTAGGCAGACATCTCTAGCCCTTTGGTCTCAGAGTGGAACGTACTGGGTCTCTTCCTAAACTAAGGCTTCTGACTTCCCGGATGAGGACACACACCAGCTTCCTGGCTCTGCAGATGCAAACAGGACCACTGTGGACAGAATCACGTCTGTGTGTGCATGTGCACATGCATGTGCGTGTGTGTATGTGTGTGTGTGTTCATGTATGTGTGCACGTGTGTGCGTGTGTGTGTTCATGAATGTGTGAGTGTGCACACTTGTGTGTGTCTGTGTGTGTGCAAGTGTGTGTGCACACGTGTGCATGTATGTGTTCATGTATGTGTGCATGTGTATACACGTGTGTACATGTGTGTGTGCATGCAAATACATACATGGTTTTCCACTGGTTCTCTTGCTCTCTTTCTGGTCTCATGTGGCTCTGGCTGGACTTGAACCTCCTACGTAGCCATGTCTGACCTTGAATTCCTAATCCTCCTGCCTCCACCTCCCAAGTGAAGGACTACAGGCATGTGCCCTCATACCCATTTATATGGTGCTGGCATGGACCCAGAGACTCATGTATGCTAGGCAAGCATGAGATATCCTCAGCCCCAACAGGCTCTTTCTCTGGAGACATCTAATACATGGATTTACTGCTATATTAACAGAAATCACCTTGTTTTTTATCTTTAAAACAAAGATAAAGAATAAATTTTCCCTGAAGACTCCTCACTGAGAAATGAAGAGACATGTCTGCTGCAGAATGGAATAAACTGGCTGACCAGATTGTAGTGGAAGCTACTCACTGGAGCTTGAATGAACTTGGCCTCCACTTCCAAGTTTCAGCATTTTACTTCAGGCTTGTTTACAATCCTACAGTATTTCCTGAAACCTGGGACAGAAAGACACAGGCTGGACTGACCAATGAGGTGTGGAGAGACAAAAAACAAGGAATGCCTGACCCTGGCCCACGGCTCCTCTGGTCAGACCTAGGACAGTGGAACCCTACGCCAAAGGTCCTCCAGTCAGACCTAGGACAGCCCAGACCCTGCCCACGGCTCCTCCAGTCAGACCTAGGACAGACTGAACCCTACCCACAGGTCCTCCAGTCAGACCTAGGACAGCCCGATCCCTACCCCACAGGTCCTCCAGTCAGACCTAGGACAGCATAAACCCCACGCACAGGTCCTCCAGTCAGACTAGGACAGCCCAAACCCTACCCACAGGTCCTCCAGTCAGACCTAGGACAGCATAAACCCTACCCACAGCTACTCCAGTCAGACCTAGGACAGCATAAACCCTACCCCACAGGTCCTCCAGTCAGACCTAGGACAGCCTGAACCCTACCCACAGGTCCTGCAGTCAGACCTAGGACAGCCCGATCCCTGCCCACAGCTCCTCCAGTCAGACGTAGGAGAGCCCAAAACCTACCCACAGCTACTCCAGTCAGACCTAGGACAGCATAAACCCTACCCACAGGTCCTCCAGTCAGACCTAGGACAGCACAAACCCTACCCCACAGGTCCTCCAGTCAGACCTAGGACAGCCCAAAACCTACACCACAGGTCCTCCATTCAGACCTAGGACAGCTCGAACCCTGCCCCTTGGGTCCTCCAGTCAGACCTAGGACAGCTCGAACCCTGCCCCATGGGTCCTCCAGTCAGACCTAGGACAGCTCGAACACTGCCCAAAGCTCCTCCAGTCAGACCTAGGACAGCTCCAACCCTGCCCCACAGGTCCTCCAGTCAGACCTACGACAGCCCGAACCCTGCCCCACGGCTCCTCCAGTCAGACCTAGGACAGCATAAACCCTACCCACAGGTCCTCCAGTCAGACGTAGGACAGCACAAACCCTACCCCACAGGTCCTCCAGTCAGACTAGGACAGCCCGAACCCTACCCACAGCTACTCCAGTCAGACCTAGGACAGCATAAACCCTGCCCACAGGTCCTCCAGTCAGACGTAGGACAGCACAAACCCTACCCCACAGGTCCTCCAGTCAGACCTAGGACAGCCCGAACCCTGCCCACAGGTCCTCCA
>VZQC01005432.1:0-28701 GCA_009823505.1 Rhizomys pruinosus | reverse complement strand
TGTGTGTGTGTGTGTGTGTGTGTGTGTGTGTGTGTGTGTGTGAGAGAGAGAGAGAGAGAGAGAGAGAGAGAGAGAGAATATACACACCCTGTTAATAGAAATGTCTCTAGCTGGGCATGGTGGTACATGCCTTTAATCCCAGTACTTGAGAGTCAGGCAGCTCTTTGTTTTTGTTTTTTTTTGTTTTTTTTTTTACATTTTATTCACATTTATTTTTCACTTTTAGTGTGCTCACAGAAAATCAGAACACCTTAAGCAGGAGTTTAATAGCAATTTTTGTAAGCAAAGTTACATTCCATCTCTAAGTCAAATTGATCAAAGCTTCTCCAGTATTTACAAAACATGATAGACAGATGGGCATGGTGGTGCAAGTTTTTAACCCTAGCACTTGGGAGGTAGAGGCAGGCGGATCTTTGTGAGTTCCAGGCCGGCCTGGTCTACAGAGCAAGTTCCAGGCCAGCTGGGGCTACAGGGAGACCCTGTCTTGAAAAGACAAAACAAAACAAAACAAAACAAAACAAAACAAAAAACAAACAAAACCAACAACATGATAGACAAGATGCTACACAAAACCATTGCATCTGATGATTCTTTTTCCTTTATTCTCAAAGACAACTGGAAAAGAAAGCATTGTCTGCTGTAATCGAAAACATACCACAGTATAAACAGTAACCACCCCACTTATCACAGCTTGGTTGAGTTTAAAATTTGTGTTTAAAAGGTTCAAGGAAGGTCTAAGTCCGGGCAGTCGAAGAGTGTGGTAGGTAACGGTCGTCAGCGCAAGGGTCATTTTGTCGCTGGGAAGGGATGGCCCTAGCCCGCGGTGATGGTGGTTAGCAAGATGAACAAAGATGCACAGATGAGAGCAGCGATTAACCAAAAGTTAATAGAGACTGGAGAAAGAGAGAGCCTCAAAGAATTGCTGAGAGCTAAATTAATTGAATGTGGCTGGATCAGCTGAAGGCACACTGTAAAGAGGTAATTAAAGAAAAAGGACTAGAACATGTTACTGTTGACTTGGTGGCTGAAATCACTCCAAAAGGCAGAGCCCTGGTACCTGACAGTGTAAAGAAGGAACTCCTACAAAGAATAAGAACATTCCTTGCTCAGCATGCCACTCTTTAAGGTTGAATTAGAATGTGTTGTTCTGTGGATTTATTTCTGAAAGTAAAACTTGCCATAATTTAGAAATTGATTTCCCAAAACAAAGTCCTTTTTTGTATGATGGTATACAGTTTTCAGTAATGATGTATACATTGTATTGATTTTTTTTCCCTAAATGTGTTATTTTAATAAATATCTTGGGCTGGAGAGATGGCCTAGCGGTTAAGAGCGCCGACCACTCTTACAGAGGACCCGGGTTTGATCCCCAGCACCCACATGGCGGCCGAGAACCGTCTGAAACTCCAATTCCAGGAGAACTCCAGTTCCAGGGGAATCCGACGCCCTCTTCTGACCTCCGTGGCATTGCATGACACGGGTGCACAGACTTGCATGCAGACAGTACATTCATACACATACAGAAATAAATAAAAATTAAAAAAAAAAAAAAATCTCAAGAATGAATAAAAAAAAAAAAAGGTTCAAGATGGCCGGGCGTGGTGGCGCACACCTTTAATCCTAGCACTTGGGAGGCAGAGGCAGGCGGATCTTTGTGAGTTCAAGGCCAGTCTGGTCTACAGAGTGAGTTCCAGGACAGTGGGAACTACAGGGAGACCCTGTCTCAAAAATAAATAAATAAATAAATAAATAAATAAATAAATAAATAAATAAATGGTTCAAGATGACTGCAGTTTTACAAAAATGGGCAGGGTGGAAAGTTGAAAAGTTCATGTGCTCCTGAAGGATATCAAGATTTGTTTTTATACAATAGTCACAGTTAAAAACACCCTGCTGGTAATACATAATTACACTTTATTAAGGTCATAACCCAGCAATAAACAATGAAGCCTGTACAACTTGTGGTTCTACTTAATCACTGACTGGTACAGCTAACACGGGATAAGTAAAAAGTTCCTATGGTTTAAATGAACTCCTAAGACTATGATTTTTCTTTAATTGAGTATTGGTGTTTTTTTTTTTTTCTCTCTCTCTCTTTCCTTCTTAGTCAAAACTTGTAGTGTTGTAAACCTAAGGCAGGCAGATCTTTGTGAGTTCAAGGCTAGGCTGATCTACAGAATGAGTTCCAGGCCAATTGGAGCTACAGGGAGACCTTTTCTCAAAAAGCCAAAAAAAAAAAAAAAGAAAGAAAAAGAAGAAAATGTTTCTAGGTTAGGTGATTATTATGAGCTTGCTTAGGAAGATTGGAGGGGGAGATGTGGGTAAAGAATTGAGCAAGGAGGTTCTAGCTTTGATCTTCTAGTGAAGAAATAACATTGTCTTACTCCCTGAAACCCCATACTGTGTGGAACATAGAAAACTCTCAATAAATTCACATTGAATCAAAGAATGAACAAAATAGAAAATTTAAACTCCATCAAGTTTTGATTAAAATATTTTTGATTGATTTATTTTTATTTTATGATTGTGTGTTATGCCTGCGTGTATATAAGTGGACCCATGTCATGAAGTGCCCATGGAGGCCAGAATAGGTTGTCAGATCGCCTGGAACTGGAGTTGTTAGGTGCCACGTGGTGCTGGGGTTTGAACTTGGGTCATCTGCAAGAGCAGCCAGTGCTCTTAAACTGCAGAGCCATCTTTCCAGCCCTTCCCCCCTCCCCAATGCTTTTCCCTGTGTCTGCGATGTTATCCTTTTCTTTCCTTCCTCTTTTCCTCCAGCAAAACATTCTTAGGACAGTCCGTAACGAGACAGTGTGGAGCAATAGAGAGAACTTGGACAACAAACCAGGAGATGTTATGTTTGGATCTTAAATGTCTTCCAAATGTCCACATTTAGAAACCTTGGTATCCAGCTTTGGTTGCCACTGGGAGTTGGAGGAACTTTTAGGAGGTTAAGCCAACTGGGGGCTACGCTCTTGCAGGCATCATAGGGGCCCCTCAGCTTCTTCCTCCGCTATACTTTCCTGCTCTTCAGCTCTTAGCTTGGTTTCCCATGATATATGGCCTACTACAGACCCCTAAGCAGCAGGACCAAGTGGCCATGGACTGAAAACATGATCCAAAATAAACATTTCATTTTTATAAATCTCAGGTTCTAAGGTATGTTGTCATAGTGACAGGGACCTGACTAACACACCAGGGTTCTTACCTGGGCTTTGACATTGGAGAATCATGGCCTATCTTCTTTCTGGGGTCACATTTCTCAATAGTAACATGAGATCATCAGCTTGGCTAATCTTAAGGCTTTGGTCTGATTCTGGATTTTCAGATTTGGGGCAACACTCAGATTAAGGTGATGGTGTTACTTCTAAAGGTATTTGCATTTATACCCAGGACAGAGCTTTGGACTAGAGGAAGCAGGGATAATGGGTAGTGGTGGGTGAGGCATTTCCCTGTCTATACATCTGGGAGAGCACAGAAAAGGTGTGGCCTTGACTCAGCCTCTGAAACTCGTTTACTGTTAACTTCAACCCTGACACATTTAAGGAAGTAGCAGAAGATGCCGTGGAGCAATCCGTGTCCCAGGGCCTCCTGCCTCATGAGTCTGAGTTTCTGTATGTAGGTGTGTAGTTGATGTGACTGGGTCTGGACTCCTGGATATTCCCTGTGACTTCAGTAGGGATTAGTGGACTTTCTGGGAAAAAAGAAAGGGTTGCAGGGAGTGTGGTTGGTCATTGCAGAGGCAGGAGGGTTGGGGTTTAGTCTTGAGTCTGTCATTTTTTGTGTGACTTGAGCACATCTCCTCTCTGGGTACCAGTTTGTGCTTCTAATACATAGGGGAGTTGAACTTTTTTGGCTGCTTTCCAACCTTTGGTCATTCTGACTTTCCGGTTCCTCAGATTCTTCATTTTCTCTGTTCTGGACATTGGTTCATTTGCAACATTCTCACTTGCCACATTCCTCCGACGCGTCCTTACTGGTCCAGGTACTGGACATGGAAGTGTACTGGGTGGAATTGAAGTTGGGTTGTTACAGGGAATTGGAGAGAGCACTGTTCACCAAAACTACTCCAGTATTCATTATTTGCTGGGCGTGGTGGCACACACCTTTAATCCTAGCACTTGGGAGGCAGAGGCAGGGGGATCTTTGTGAGTTCAAGGCCAGCCTGGTCTACAGAGTGAGTTCCAGGACAGCTGGGGCTATAGGGAGACTGTGCCTCGAAAGGACAAAAAAAAATTCATTATTTTTGTTATGGCATATACATAGAACTTGACCATCTGAGGCATCTTTTTTTAAATTTTTTTTTATTTTTATTTTATTTATTTATTTTATGTGTATGAATGTATTGTCTGCATGGAAGTCTGTGCACCCGTGTCGTGCAATGCCGCGGAGGTCAGAAGAGGGCGCCGGATTCCCCTGGAACTGGAGTTCTCCTGAAACTGGAGTTACAGACGATTCTCAGCCGCCATGTGGGTGCTGGGGATCGAACCCGGGTCTTCTGCAAGAGCAGTCGGTGCTCTTAACCGCTAGGCTATCTCTCCAGCCTGCATCTTTTTTTTTTTTTTAAAGGTTTCACAAGGTTTTATTATGTTCAATAAACTGTTAGAGATAAAAAAAAAATAGTCCATCTGAGGCATCTTAACTGTATGGTCCAGTAGCATTAACTAGATCAATAAATGCTGTATTATTATTCCTCTCTCCCATACCTGGGACAGATGATGTGATCATTAATAACCCTTTTCCCCTGAGGTCAAACTATGTCTCAGAATCCTACTTAATACAATTTTCTAGTTTCCCATTACTGATTAGTTGAAGTTGATCTTTGAGGTGAAAGCTATTTGCCATTTGTGGCTGATACTTGCTTCTGCTCTAAGTGCTTCTTCTCTGAGAAGGCCTGATGTTCATGGACAGTGCTGTTTTCCTTTGACCACCTGGGCATCACTGTGATATTCGCCCTCCTCATCCTCTCATTCGACTTACCTTTCATCCTTTTGATCTTTGCTTTCTTGGTCTTGTCTGAAGTATGTTAGAAAGAAGAGAGACCCACAGGACTTCAAGGGAGCCCTAGCACAACACCTCCTGACTTCTGGGCACCCAGAAGTTCCTTAGCTTTTAGCTTAGTTTCTACTGACTCCTCCCTGTCCAGTCACTTGAAGATCCAGGCATGCCACAGGCTGGTGGGAGGTCATCTCACTGCAGGCTGCGAATCACCACAAGGTGGCACTTTAACTTCCTTTACTTTCTATCAAAAAATTTTGAAATTGGCACATTGTTATTCAACAAATAGAATTATTCAACAAATAGAATTATGACTAACTTGGAATTATAATATAAACAGATGATGGACTAGACTGTCCTCTTTTTTTTTTTTTTTTGTCTTTCCAAGGCAGGGTCGCACTGTCAGCCTCAGCAGTCTGGAACTCACTTGTCGACCAGGGCTGCCTTGAACTCACAAAGATCCGCCTGCCTCTGCCTCCCGAGTGCTAGGATTTAAGGGTTTTGTTTACACCCCCACACCTGGCTTATTCGGACTGTCCTCTTTTCAAACTTCTAACAGGTTTTTTAGACATCTGTAAACAATATTAATTCCCCATTGTGCCTTTGAACATAATGATAGCATGTTACTCTAGAAAGGATGTGGACTCTAACCTTACCTAAGCTTACACATAAACACTTTCAGAACTTTCACATCTTGAGTTATTTTTTAAAATGATATTATTTTAATTTGCTTACAAAGTAGCGGGTTTCCTTAGGCATTTTTCTTTGCTTTATTATTTTTTATTTTATGCTTATAAGTTTGTATTGCTTGCATGAATGTAAGTGTACCTGTGTCACGAAATGCCTGTGGAAGTCAGACGGGGGTGTCAGATTTCCTGGAAACTGGAGTTATGGACAGTTGTTAGCCAACATGTGTGGTTGTTGGGGAACAGCAGAACCTGGGGTCCCTCTGCAGAAGTGCCACGTGCTCTAACTGCTGAGCATCTCTCCAGTTCCTTGAGGCATTTTTTTCTAACACTGTTTTGGTTGCCCCTTCCTTCATCTCTTCCCCTCCCAGCTCTTCTATCCCAGTCCTGGCTTTATTACCTAAACTCTCCTACTCCCAGTATTCCCTCTCCCAGCTTCAAATCGCATGTACTCTCTCATCCTCATCACCTCTTTTTCCTTCTCTCAGGAGTCTGTTCTTTGTTTCCTGGCCTTGATACACACCCAGTCTAACCTAAATATAAGCATTAAGGACTAGCGAGCTGGTAAGATGACTCAGTGGGTAAAGGCACTTGCCATTCAAGCCTGATGATCTGAGCTGGATCCTCAGGACCCTCATGGTGGGAGAAGAGAGCCCATCCAAGCAGGAGCACATGTCTGCATGTACACATATAGACACAAATAAATAAGTGTATAAAGAAGAAAGAAACTAGAAGCTAGATCTACACATGGACAGATAACAGCTATCTTTCTTAGCATAGAATCTTTGAAGCCAGGCATGGTGGTGCACGCTTATAATCCCAGCACACTTGGAGGCAGAGGCAGGCGGAAGGACAGCTGGTGCTTACAGGGAGACCCCCTGTTCGAAAAGCACCGAAAAAAAAAAAAAAAAGCTCAAAAGAAACAAAAATAATATCATATTTTTCCGTTCCAGCAATTTTTTTAAAAATTTTCATATTTTTTTCTAGCTGAATAAATCATTGTATATATGTAATGCATTTTTTGTTATTAATTCATTAGTTGAGGCATCTAGGCTGATTCTACTTCCTAGATTATGAATAGAGCAACAATAAATATGAATGTGCAAGTATTCCTGTGGTAGTGAGAAGGAAAACTAAAATTAATTGAGGTAAACTCAATGAGAAACTGTTATGCCCAGATCACGGGACCCCCAAAAGACACATGGCTCCGATGTAAATACAAAGAGTCTTTAATTCAAGTGGAGCTTGGACTGCCACCCTCCTGACAGCAGGCTGGGAGAAGCGGTCCGGAAGCTCGTGGGGGGGGGTGCGGTGGGGAGGGTTCTTTTAAAGGAAAACTGCAAAAGGGGAATTTTCCAGTTTTGCATTTTTGTTATTGATTCATTAGGCACTGAGGAAGCATGATTTTTTAGACTGATAGGTTGGGGCCATCTGGCAGCTTGGTGGCGCCATGGGGTGGGGGAGGGGTGGGAGACTTTTACTCACTGAGTACATCTTGGCAGAAGAGCAAACCTGTTTAACTAGGGGTCTTCCCTGTTAGCTATTTTCACCAAAAAACATTTGGTCCTTCCCTGTTAGCTGTTGATATATTCTGTGGTTTCTCCTGGAATCAAGGATGGGGGGCTGTTTCTCGAATGGTGTATTTCCACAAAATAAAAAAAAAAAAAAAAAAAAAACTGGTCCCTCTTTACAAAATGAGCCTCTTCCTGGCTTAACAGCCTCAGTTTATCCAGGTTAACCACTCCTCTTGTCTGCTTAAGAAAACAGGAGGTGGATCCTATTTGTAACAAACGTTTATCGTGTTTCTAATGAACCTACCTTCTAGGTGCTGCTAATGTTTTAATATGAGAGACCTTTTACCTCCTTTTCATAGAACAAGTAAAAATGTGATGGCAATGAAATCATTCTCTAACTGTAAATTAGGAGCTGACTGTTATAGAGGTAATTCTCTTATAAAACTGCTTTCTTTGGGCTGGAGAGATGGCCAGCGGTACGATTGTCGACCGCTCTGGGCAGAGGGCCCCGGTTTCATCCAGCCCCCACATGGCAGCTGGAGAACCGTCTGAAACTCCAGTTCCAGGCGAGTCCCGTTTCCCAGGGGAATCCGAACCCTCTTCTGACCTCCGCGGCGTGCACGACACGGATGCCCCGACTTGCCTGCCGACGGTTACCTTCATATACATGCAGACATAAATACCCCTACCAACCACTGCTTCTTAATGACTCCTAGACTAGGCCTTGTGAAAAGGCTTATTCTCTTTTCAGAACCACCTCTAATACTAAATTCTCTTTAAACTGTGATTAAAGCAAAATATATTACTAGTGGATCCAGCCACCCTGCCCCCACATGTCAAGGCTCTGCCTGTAACCTGGGTACCTGACGAGCGCGGCGGGGTAGGTACGGCCTGCTGCGAAGACCCTGCTGTAAGCTGGGAAAGATTGTTCTTGCGCCCGCCCTTGCCAGTGTACCGTGGTCTCTGGAATACCAGAGGTGTTACCAAAGGCCACTCACCCAATAAAGCAAACTGGTCTCCTTGAGTCACGCACGACTCCTCCCTCAGCACCCGCTCCACCTCACCTGCCTGGATATAATGTGCAGCAGTGGCCGCCCTAGTCTGTATATCCCACATCTAATTGTCTATTGCTCTCTCCTTGGAGGAATAACCCACGGCTGATGCCCACAAGCTTACATCCTTCGTGGTTAGGCGCTCTTGTAAATAACAGTAAGCCCTTGTCATCTTTTACAGAAAAAAACGTAATTCATGGCTTAGGCATTACCATCCAACATCTGTGTCTATCAAAGTAACCTACCCTCATAATAGGTATGTTTCACATACCTTTTTATCTAAATTGACTGCTGCTTCCTTAGTCGAATTGAAAGTTAATTCCTGGCTAACTGTCAGGCCCCTGAAAGGAACAGCCAGAACTGATCATCGCCAGTAGAATGTTTGCTTCTTGCCCACTTATACCCCTTTTCTAAAGCCTACGAAACAATCTGCCCAGAAGAGTGGTGTGGGTAGAATGTAGGGGTTGCCATTGGGGTGAATGGTGCAACTACAGCATCTCGCGTGGGGGACACTTATTTGATCACCTGATTGCACATACAAGCCCCTCCAGCTGGATGGTTGGGGGCCTTGGGCTGTGTGGTTTGGGCATAGCTACTTGCACATTGGTTTTACCTGACGGATGCTTGTACTCACAAACAACAACAACAAAAAAAAAAAAAAAATAAAAGAAAGTATAAAAAAAGGCAATTCTAAAAAAAAAAACACACGAACCAGGTGAAACCTTTGTTTTGCTTCCTCCGTCGCTCCGCTTGGAATTCCCAACTCATGACACCCTTCCTTTTCAGCCACAGAGAACAGACCCCTTGTGCATGGCTCCAGGTCAATGCAGACCTGGTCTCTGCGATGGTCTCTCGTCACCTGGCTGGACGTCCCCATGGCCCCAGTGCATACCCCTGCGGCGTGGGTTGGCGCCCTTGGATCATCTGTACATACTATAAAGAACCTACTACCTGTGTCCAGGCTTTGGAGAGTACAACCCTGGGCCTGTTGACGGCTGGATCAGAGATAAAAGCCATGACTTCCCTTGTTCCTGGTGTCTAGTTTGAAAGCATCGGTTCCTGTTACAGTCTTCTCATCATTTATGGTTCCCTGACCAGGGAAGACTCTCTTACTGAGCACGGTGGTGGTGGGTGGTGGGCCTCCCCTCCCACAGTGCTTGGCTCCTGCGAGCCTAGATGACCGCCTCGCGGGTGGGCGTGGTGGTGCAAGCCATTAATCCTAGCACTTGGGAACCAGCGGCAGGAGGATCTCTGTGAGGTCAAGGCCAAGCCTGGGTCTTCAGCGTGAGTTCCAGGCCAGTATGAAACCCTGTCCCAAAAAAAAAAAAAAAAAAACCCAACAAAAAAAAACAAACAAAAAAAACAAAAAGAAATTAAAAGAAAGCACAGCGGGCGCGCCTTACTTTCTACTCCCCGCTTTTCTCCCCTAGCCCTTGCTTACTGGAAACACACCCCTCCTCACTCTGAGGCAACACAGATTCTAATAGCCCACTCCTCTACCCTCCTTATCGGAGGAATGGTGGTGGTATGACTTCAGGTCCGACACTGGTCATGACTCGGGTTCCCACCCAGCGCTGCATGCATAGGGGGGACCATGGTCCGATTGTTGTTCCAGAGCCATCCACTAATGGCTTCCGATTCAGAGGGGGTGACGGGGGTTACCAACCGGTTACGAGGCACCTGAAAGGGGAACTAAGAACTCAAATGTCCAAGCCCAACCGAACTTCCCTTCTCCAAACCATCCTGCAGTCACACCTGGCTTGGCCTTTCCTTTTCTCGACCACAACTTGATCACTATCACGGCGATCTTCCTGCCTCTGCCTCCTATTGCTGGGATTAACGGCATGTGCCATTATACCCAGCTTCTGACTTTTAAAGACGCTGCATGACGCCTTCTACCGTAAACTCCTTTGCCCCTGAGGTTCCTCCAACCACCCAGGCCAAATGGTAAGTGCAGGCGTGGCCTGATGCAGGAGACATCGGACAAAGTTACCGAAACCCAAACGTGTGCAGGGATGTGAAGGCTGCCGACACAACGTCTCCGGTCGGCCTGGTATCACCAGGGAGCCCCAGGCCTGACTCGCCCTGTGGCCCTCCTGGTGGTGGCTTGCGCCCCGCCCGCTTCCCTCCGGGACAAGATAGGAAACGCCCAGCTCACACTCCCTCTACCCAAGGACTTGTTTGCTTACTGCACGGCCTCGACACTGGACACTGACTCCCCCAAAACCAAACGGGGAGGAAGCGCAGACACCAAAATGGATCCACCTTCTGTGTGGGCCGCCCCACGATCGACTGGGCTTGGTACGCCTGGGGTCCTATTGGCGCCCATTGTCAAAACGCCAGTCCAGGGGTCCCTACCTCGCCTTTATGGTACGAAATTGGCCACTGAATATTTGGTGTTCCCAGCGCCGTGGGCCCTTGTCGAGGAGCTAC
The DNA here is from genome assembly GCA_009823505.1 of Rhizomys pruinosus. Lineage (NCBI taxonomy): Eukaryota > Metazoa > Chordata > Mammalia > Rodentia > Spalacidae > Rhizomys > Rhizomys pruinosus. The sequence goes on along the minus strand of VZQC01005432.1, from coordinate 18,018 downwards.
CTGCATCTGGCCGGTATTCTCTGCGTCTTACCGGTTTATCATTGGAGGGACACAGTGTTGAACCACGCCTTCCTCTCTCCTAGAATGTCCCGTACCCATGCTAGGAAGATCTTGTTCCCCTAGGGCGCCGAGCTTCCCTCTTGTCATCGCACGACACCCACCCTTGCAGGCCCTCTACAGCCACCTCTTGATCCTCTCCTTCCCGTCCCAAAAGACGAATAGAGACTCCTCACAGCCCTCTTCTTGCTTACTCTGTCTGCAAGCTTGGCGCCTCCCACTTTTGGTGTCTGGGTAAACCTGCACCCCTCCCGCCTGGCCACCACTCACCTCCCCTCTTTCGTTCAAATTGCTGCCTGGATCCCACCCAATAAAGGTCTGATAGTTCTTATCTCATGAGGCTAAGATTGACATTGAGACTCACCTTTAGAGACTATTAGGGTTTGAACTGCATCGAAAATGCCAATCTTCTTGGAACACTCCACTGCTACCCACGAAGAAACCAGGCCCCACAACTACAGGACCCGTGAGCCGTCAACAATTACATGCTTCATCCTGATGAAGCCTAATGGTTCATATGTTCATATTTGCAAACAATCCTTTTTCCTGTATTCTCCTGGCAGCCAGTATTCGGCTTTGACTGGGAAGACCCTGCCAGTGACCCGAAGGAACAATTGATTTTTACTTGATTGCCTCAAGAGTTTCCCCACTCCCCACACTATTGGGGAAGCTGGCGGACCGTTTACTTTCTAAGTGCAGGCGATGAGGTTGCCCTTGCAGCCTTGCAGATGGTCTTGCTCCTGGCCAAGGTAGTTTGGAGGACCACTCAGGGCCCCGGACCCCTGCTAGATCTGTTCCGCGGGGCTGGATTGGTGTAGCCCTCACCCACGCCCCAGATCTGCCAAAAAGAAATTAAATACTTGGGGTTCCATATCTCAGAAAGACATTAGGCCTTGGAACCTAAATGAAAAAGGGAAATTTGTTTTTTAAAAAAAAAAAAAAAAAAAATTCTTTTTCTTTTCTGTTTGTTTTTTTTTTTTTTTTTTTTTTTTTTTATTTGTATGAGTGTGCTTCCTGCATGTGTGTAAATGCTCCCCTGCCATGCAGTGCCTGTTGCTGGCGAACAGTCCGATCCTCTGGATCTTCTGGCTGCTTGTCGGGCGCTGGCTTCCACCCGCGTCTTTTGCCCGAACGCCCGTGCTCTCCACTGCTTGTCATCTTTCTCTCAACGAGTGGCATTTGTGTCTCCCTGTCCCACAGACTTGGGCGCCAGCTCCGGAGACTTCTGGGCAGCTGGCTTCTGTAGCTTTGAATACTTAACTACTCAGTATTAGTCAGGGGCCTCTCCAGAGTCATCACAGTGGGAAGTGGAGCCCTTCAGTTTACCTGCAGGAATGGCATAACTGGGTCACTTGGTAATTCTGGTAGTGGGTTGCACCAGCTTGTCCTCTCGCCGATGGTGAGGCACACCTCCCCCTTTCACCACATCCTCATTAGCATCTGTCATCTCTCTCAGCTTCCTTGTTTATACGTCTGTTAGGAGGCACTGCCGGCATCCGGTTTCCTGATTCTTGTGAAACTCTGACTTTCAAAAGATTCTTCTTTCCCTCTAGGCGACATTGCTTTTATTCTATCTGTCTACCAGTAAGGTTCTGTCATACACGAAAAGCAAGGTGGGCCTTCAGGTTGCTTAAGAAGACAATTGAACCCACACGACAAATTAGAGAACCATCTACGCACTGGTTGCCTCCCTCTGCCTCCCACTGCAGGTTGCCCCTGTATGTAAGTGCATCATGTATGCAATGCCCCAAGGATGACAGCCGCGGGCCTTGGATCCTGGCCTAGTCATCCACCTGTGGCTGTCGGATTCCACCCGGGTCTCTGCCCTAACGCCCGTGCTCTTACCCACTTCGCGAGCCATCTCTCCAAGCCCCCAACAGCAAGTGCTCTTCCTTCTCCAGCACATTTTTCGCTTTTGATCATCTTTTCCCACCTGACTTTTGGTCATCAACCCGGTCTTCCTTTGGGGCCTTTTGTGAATTTCTCCCCCCTCCCCCCCCACGTCTGTCCGGGTTCGGCGGAGGGCTGAAAATGTACCTCGGGAGGGGCTCTTCTTCTCTCTCTCTTTCTCTCTCTCCCTCCTCCTCTTCTCCCTCCCTCCCCTCCTCCCTCCCTCCACCCACTCTCTTATCTCCCCTCTGTTCTCATTGTCTCCCTTTTTGTTCTACATAAGGAAACTGTAATTCCTTCCCCCCTCTGGCTCTTCGCCTGATGGTGCTGGAGCGTCTGAGGAAGCTTCTCTTCTATGCGTGGAGGAAATGGTCATTTATGCGCAACGCGCAGCATCGAAGTACTGCCATCGAAGAAGAAAACTTGGGGTGAGAGAGAGATGCTCAGCCGTTCAAGCAACATTGCTGCTTCTCACCGCGGCGGCGCTCCATTCCCAGCACTCCCGTTGCGCCGCTCCCGTTTCTTTCCCATCCAGTTCCCTGGTATTTACTTTCCCCCTTTCTGGCCTCTGCAGGCAACAGACACCCATGACATACATACTAAAGATAAAACATACCTCTTTGGGTGGTGTGGTCTCGCACTATGCTCTTCTGGATGACTGGAGTTCCAGTTTCAGCATCCATATGCGGTGGCTTCGACCCACCATTCCCACTCCCGGGGGTGCCAATCCCTCTCTGGCTTGTGGGCATTTCCCGTATGCATCTGCCCAGACCCACAACACACACACCCCACCCACAGACACACATGCAAGCACACAAATACACCCCCTCAATACCTAATCCTTCTTTTTTTTTTTTTTTCTTTTTTGGTTTTTCGCGCCTGAGTCTCTCTGTCGCCCTAGCTGTCCTGGCATCCACCTGTAAACCAGGCTTGCTGACCTCCCAACAATCGCCTGCCCCTTGCTCCACGTGCTAGGATTTAACAGGTGGCCCCACTCAAATAATACTTCTTAAGCCATACAAATAGGGGGCCTGGTGATCCCCCTTAACCCAGCACTTGGAAGGCAAAAAACGCCCCGTTTCATCTCTGTGAAATCAAGGCCCACCTGGTCTACAAAGTGAGTTCCCGGACAGCTGGGGACTAACGGGAGACCCTGTCTCAAACAAAAAAAAAAAAAAAATCAAAACAAAAAACAAAAACCAAAAAAACACAGGGGGCTGGCGAGATGCTCCGTGGTTTTACACTCACGAGTGAATGCGGACCGGGTGCTCCCCCCCAGCCCCACATGGCGGCCAGAGCTGTTTTCCACGGTTTAGTTCATATGACTTTTCATCCTAGCACTGGAGCAGCGGCAGGCATATCTTTGTGAGTTCAAGGCACCTGGTCTACAGCGTGAGTTCCAGACCAGCTGGGTCTAGGGCGACCTGTCTCAAGACAGACCACAAACAAAAAACAAAATAAGCCACCCCCCACCGAACCCCCAACCCGGCCATCCCTTACATGTTAAAAACAATTGGCCCTTCATCATCCCAGTAGGACACGTAATAGCCTTATCCTGCTTGGTGGTGGGAATGCAAAATGGTACAGACACCTTGAGCTGCTGGGGGTTGAACCTGAGGTCTTGAGCATGCTAGGCCAGCCTTATACCACTGAGTTGTATCTTTAGCTCTTGAAACATGATACAGTCATGTTAGATGATAGTTTATCCGCTTCTTACCCCGCTACACCTCGTTTCCCTTACCGCCACCGTCCGCTGGGCTCCTACATTCTTCATCTCAAATGATCTGACAGACTTGATCCCATGAAGTACCATAGCAGCTTTATTCTAATGCTCCCACTGGCCGGCACCCAACATGTCCTCTCTGCCTGGCTTGCTTACTCGATGGCCCTCGTCTCTTACTGGGATAAAGCAATGAGCTATTGGGGTGGAGAGAGCCTAGCGGTACGCGCCATGACTCTCTTGCCGAGACCCGGGTACCGCTCCCCCGCCCCACCTGGGCAGCTAAAAACGTTTAACTCCAGTTCCAGGGACTCGCCCGCCTCTTTGCCTCAGTGGCATTGTCTGACCCGGGTGCCCAACCTACCTGTAGATCAGTAATAAGTACTTCAACCCCAACAACTAACTACCTAAAATAACACTATCACCCACCAGAACCTGACGCCTATCCCTGCAAAATCCTAGTGGAGGCTCAGCAGATGAGGTTTTCTGGGGCTAAGCCACGGCCTTGAATTCAATCCCGGACCCGGTGGAAGGAGCGAACTGACTCTTGTAAGTTGCCCTCTGGTTTCTGTGACATGTGCCCCTCGTGGAGCCACCCCCACCCCCCGACACACAAACACCCACCACACCCACACCCACATACAGACCACCCACCATACACCCCACCCCCCCCCAAAAACACACATACAGACACACACAGACACCCCCACACACACACTGTTAAACCCATTTCAGGCATCGCGGGGTTAAATGCATACATTTTTTCTGCTGCTACCTTCCAACCCTCCCCATCCCTCTGCTCCGGCTGCTCTCCTCGGTCCTTCCCCTTCCCTGTCTTTCCTTTTCCATCAAATCTTGTTCACAAACTACACCACACCCAAACCAAAACGCTGCTGCTATTGTAGGCTTCAGCCAACCACTTTAATGTCACTGTTCTGATGCAAGGTCAGGAGCACGGATTGAAGAAGATCAAGGCTAAGGGAAGCAGCTCTGGGATTTTTTTTAGGACAGTGTTGTTATGAGTAGGCTGGGCTGGTGGCCAGCAGGCCTATGGGTCCCCCTGTCCCCACCTCCCCGTGTGCCCCTGCCCCGCTTATGTGGGTGCTGGGCATGACTCGGCCTTGTGTCTGGCAAGTACTTACTGACTGGGTCTCTTTCTCCCTGCCCCCCCCACGTGCTTCTTTCACATTCCTAGTTTTCATCAGATGATTCACATTTACCCTCGCTTGACGCAGCTTTTTCTCTGCCTTCAGTGCTCATCCCTGTTCTCTCAGGATCGCTCTGTGGTCGCATTTGCTGCTGGATAACCTCTCGCGTTCAGGACTCCACATCCCCGTTGTGAACAGGGACAAAGTCTTGCGTTTCCCAGGGAGAGGGGTCGTACAATGGATAAGGCCCTCGCGTTTCTGTTCAGAGACAAGTGTTTTGAGCGGGCCGCCTCCGGTCGGCCCCAATCCTGCGCGAGCAGGTACCAACTTGCCCTCCCTGCCTGCGTGGCGAACAACCCCTGCCGATTAATTCCCTATCTAGAGTGGTCCTCGGCTCATCTTGTGGTTATGTGCGGACGCCCGCCGTGCGGGGCGCCTTACCCCGGGCTTGCTCTTGCCTTGAACTGCTTTCTGGTGGAGCACCCTATCCGCAACAGTTGTTTGCGGGTCCGATGTGATGTTCCACCTTGTTCTTGTGCATCCTGTGCTGGTCCTCTTGTTGGCGCTGGCTTGTTCCCTTTCCCTACATCCTCAGCCCCAGTCTTTCCACCTCTTGCCTCCATCACTCTGTTTTCCTGCAGAGCCCTATAGCTTAGTTCTGGATGCTCCCGCGCGCCCTGTGCGTGCCCTGGTTGCCGCCGCCCCCTGTTTACTATGGAGGGCCCGCTGTTCCTTTTCACCTGTCCCTGTTAATGTTGCGTCTTCCGCGGTATAACTCGTTTAATTTTCTATCCGCGCATTCTTTTTTTTTTTTTTTTTTTTTTGGTGTTTGAGGGGGGGACAGGGTCTCCTTAGTCCCCGGGCCTGGGCTTTTCCGTCAGACAGGCTGTGGTCTTGCCTCCCAGCGCCCCCATTCTTCACAGTTGCCGTCATTGTACTATGCTGTGCTTCCTTAATAGCCTTATTAATACACCTATCGGCAGGGCATTCATGTTAAGCTCTTACATTGATTATCCCTTTAATCATGCCACTGTCTTTGTGAGATATATATATTATTCTTATTTGCAGAGGTGGCAACACTGAATTCTTACTCTCATGGTTAATTACTTTGCTCCCGGGTTCCTATTCGAGCAAGTGCTAGCGCTTGGCTACCACTTAGGTCTGTTGGGCTCTCACCCCTATGTCACATACCACCTGCGTCCCAGACTGACTCCATGTGAAACAGGTTGTCGGGATCCACCGCACCCCGTCCTATTGATGCATTCTCCTTTGCGCGTCTGTTCTCCCTTAGGGAGTGAAAACAAGCCCCTACCTCCTTCTGGCCTCCGTCGGTTACTCCCTGCAGGCTCATCGAGACAACTGGGACGTGTCCGTGTTATGCGTAGATTATAACGACGAGAGTTTATGGTGAGGGGTCCTTGTAGGAGATAGCTCGTGCTGGAGCTGGGGCGCAGGCAGAGCCGTCCTCCGCATTTGACCCAGTACTAGCCACTGCCCGTCGCCGCGGGACTTCTCAGGCCCCCGTTGGGTTAGATTTAGGTCTGGGCGGGTCTGCCGGGGGCAGAGGGCGCGGGCGGCAGACCGCGGACCCTACACTCCAGGCTGCGGCCTTTTTACCCCTTTTATTTTTAAAAATTTTTTTTTTTTTACTACTACATAGAACTCCTTGACTCCCTTCTCTTCACGTAAAACCAATTTGAAAGCCGTTGTGCCCAAACTTCTACCGGCCCGGGTTCCCCTTGTACTTTTTACACCCTTTTCGATGTCGCGGCCTGTGGTGCACGCCTTTTCCTCCTCGACCTGGGAGGCAGAGGCAGGCGTATCTTGTGAGTTCAAGGCAGCCTGGTCTACAGAGCGGACTCCAGGACAGCCAGGGCTACAGGAGGACCCTGTCTAAACCGACCACAACAAACATTCGCGTAGGGCCCTATTGCTTGGATCTTGTGTGAGTGGCAGCGCTCCTGTGAGTCAGATTTCAGGAAGGAAACGAGTTGGACGACGGGTAGATCAAGGTCTGTAGTGATAATCCGGGAGAGATGGGTGGGCCCCCTCGGGGGCTTTGATGTGGCCACCTAGAAAGGCGCTTCACAAGGCACAATTCCCCTGGAGGTCCCTGGCGTAGCGCGAGAGGACGGCAAGAGCAATGTTGCCAAAAGAAGCGGCTGACGGGCAGGCCCCCAGTTCTTGTCCCTTGGTTGTCATGCGGCTCAGTGCCTCCCCCCTCCCTTCCTTCCGTTCTGGACTGAGCTGCGCTGTCTCCCTGGCTTTCCAGGGTTCAACATTCAAGTACTCTCCTCTTTTCCAGGTCTGCACGAATGAGGCTGCGTTGAGTGAGGCACACTGGGACCTGGAGACCCATTCCTCTGGCTGGCAACGCTTCTGGCCGGACTTCTCTGTCCCGTGTGGTCGTGCTGAGGAGCTGTGATGTGTTACTTGTGTATTATAATCTGGGAGTCAGATTACAGCATTCCACACCTGCTTTCTTTTATTTCTTTTTCTTTTTTTTTTTCATTTTTAACTTTTTTTTTTTTTTACTTTTTATTTTATGGTTGGCATTTTATACTCATTTTCCCAATTATATCAGGTTGGAGTATTCCCTTTCCTTCCCCCCCCCCCCCCCCCATCCCAGATCCTGCACTCTGCCCTAACTGTCCTGCATCTTCATGTTATTTTTTTCATTTTTTAGCTATAAGTGATAATCCATGAGTATATCTCTCGTGCCCCCCCCCCTTCTCGGTACTGTTGTGCCCCCCCCCCACCGTCCCCACCTTTCCGTGCGGTTGACAGGTTGGTTGTTGTTCAATCCTTTGATCAACATGCGTGTCCGACTAATCGCTGTCGTTTCACGTTCACCCCAACTCTGCAGCCCTTCCAGTCTACCACGCCCCCTCTTCCGAGATTGTTCCCCGGCTTAGAAAAGGGGAAAGGTGGATGAGACATGAGAAGTAAAAATGTCTCTCTCTCTGGATCTGTTGACTTGGATTCTGGTCATTTCTGGCTGTTTCTTTCATGGGTGTGGAGGCACAAGCTTCTGTCCTCAGTGGTTCGGAAGCTGTATAACGCCACAATCAGAACTTGCCACCTTTCTAGCGGAAACCCCCGTTTGGGCTTAGCAAGCAGCTGTGTTTATGCTCACATCTTAGCTTGACATAATGATTGGTACTGCTTAAATGCTGTACATCCAATAGCTTGAACATTGTTAGTATGACTGAAAGGGGTATCACGGGCCATCTGTCCCATCCATGAAAGGGCAAACCACCGAACAGTGGCGTCAAATGACCCCACTCCCAAGAAATTCGACTGTTTTCTTCTCACCCCCTTGTGCCTTTCCCCCCGCCCCGGGACCCCCCACTGCGGCGAGGCGGCGTGGTAGATTGTAAGGGCTGCAGCGAGCTAGGGGTGAATCTGAGACACAGTGAATCTCGTCTGGACTTCCTGCATTGATCAACAGCTGTGCCTACACGCTTCTCCCACTGGTCCATTGGCCCTTGGGTTGTTCAAATTTTGGACATGGATACTTGCAAGGTGCACTGATTGCCTAATTGTATGACATGCTGCGTAACATCAATGTTATCTGACCAAACAACTGTGTCTTATATTGTCGAATCTTACACAATCACACCAAAATATCCACCCCCATACCTCTCTCTTTTTTTCATTTTTCAGGGCTTCTACAATCTCATGACACACGTTTTTTGCAATACCTTGCGTTACTCAAGCATGTCATCCACTTCGGTACTTGGTGCATTTTGCCAGTATCTATGTCCAACTTTGAACAATCCAAGGTTCCCATCGTCCAGTTGGCGAAGTTTGTATGCCCGGCGCCCTGTGATCACTCCGGGTCCGACTATATTCCTGTCGTCTTGATTCCCCCTATCCTCTGCCGCCCTTCCAATCTACACGCCCTCTTCCGCAGTTTGTCCCTGGGCTTTGGGCACGGGGCACAAGTGGGTGAGAAGAAGAAACACCGCAATTTCTTTGGCGTTGTCATTTTGGACTCCAGTCTAGTCAGGTTGTTTCCCTCATGGATTGACGTTTCCCGTGACTCCCCTTTTTGTCCTACTACCACCGCCCCAGCTATTTGGATGATACAGGATTTACGCAGTCCCATTACGTCACGCAAGGCTTGAGCTAGACACAGCTGTTCTGCTAAATCCGCAAAAAACGTGGTCTCTCTCTCAAGGGTGGCCAAGTTCTTATTGTGGCTTTATAACATCTCCTACCCACTAGAGGGCCATCAGCTTGTGGCATCCACTGGAGTTATTCCTCCAAGGAGCGCGCTAATAGCCCCTCGCTTGGGCTATCTCCTATAGACACATGGCTGCTATTGTTGCACAGTATCTCCAGGCGTTGAGGTGTAGCTGATATTGAGGAGGAGTCTTGCTTGTCTCAGGGCGACCACTATTTTGCTTTGTATTGCTTTGTGGCCTTTGGTTACGCTCTCTAGCATTTCAGAGTCCAGTTGTACCGTCGCCCGTGCGTTTCATAACATTTTTTATGCTCACACAAGGTCTTCGGCCATCGGGACTTCACTGGCCTTTCTTTGCCTATATCCCATATAGGCACAAGGCCTTATTTACTTTGGGGGGGGGTGGGTTGCTCCCCCAGCCACCACTCCTCGAGCATCCTTCATTGCTGCTGTCAGAGCTTTCCTGTAGTAATCTATTTGGCTTAATTACACAAATTATCCCCCTTTTACCTTACATTGGCTCTCGATCTAGCCAGCCAATATCTTCACCGTTCCTCTTGCCTCACACTCAATTACTCCTTTTGCCTTTTTCTCGACATACATGTCACACTTACCTGGGCTCTAATTCACAGTTTTAGGGAGTGGTTTCATTATCCTCATGTTTTTCTTTTTCCTAAAAGGTATTTTTATTCTTGTCGGCCTAGGGCTGCCTTGACCTCACACACGATCCGCCTGCCTCTGCCTCCCAGTGCTCGGACTCCCCGGCCTGCGCACCAGCCTGGCCCACCTGCTTTCTACCCCCCCCCCCCCCCCCCCCCGTCTTTCCCAGAGGGCTCTTGGCGTGCCTTAGGGCTCTCTGAATTAACCGCTTTGCGTGTGTGTTGCCTGAGCTCTGACCGGCCCATATGCATTATGTACTATGGCTCCTGCTATGGGCAAGCGGTGTGCTCTGCTAGCCCTCTCTGGATCTCCCAACGTCTCACCCCTCGACCTCAGCCTAAAAGCACCAGCCCGCCCTGCAACGCACAACTGGAACACTGTGGGCGGAGGAGGAGGCTCCCAAGGCCAGGCCTGAGGCTGCTTCATGGGGCGAGGGACTTTAGAGGCACATGGTCAGTGCCTGGAGGGGACTTGGTCAGAGTGACATTGCGTCAGGGCGCGCGGTTTGCAGAAGCTACGGTTTTGCCTTTCTTCCAGCGGCCTTTTTTCTTTCTCTTTTTTGTGCCCCATCTTGCACATGTTTCTCCTGTGCGTGACGAGCAATGGTTTTCAACTTTCGTTCTGCTTAGGTTTGATGGGGCCAGTTCTAAATCAGTTCTTATCTATCTGGACGAGTATAGGATGAGATACTAGACCTCTGTCCTAGGGGTTTGCTGTGAGGATTCTAGAAGTAATCTTTGTCCCCCGCCCTTCCTGTGTGTCCCCTCCATGATTCGTTCCCTGATTGCTGCTATAGTCTTCTCTAGTTCTGCAGACTGGTCTTAGGTGTCCTTGCTGTCTACGAACAGAGCTTTGGTTTGCAAAGTTGCCCTTCCCCTCTTCTCTGACAACCTGCTTCTGGTATTACATTCCTTCTCTCTCCCTTGGATTTGTCCCCAGCTTCGTTACCTCTGTCTGTTTGTCTGTATTTCTGTCTCTGTTTCTCTCCTCTCTCTGTTTCTCTCTCTTGTTTTCTCTCTCTCTCTGTCTCTCTCTGTCTCTCTGTCTCTCTCTCTTTCTCTCTCTCTTGTCTTTCTCTCTGTCTCTTTCTCTCTCTCTCTCTCTCTTCTCTCTCTCTTCTCTCTCTTTCTTCTCTCTCTCCTCTCTCTCTGAAAACTCTAAGGCCTCACGCATCACCAGGTCATGTAGGGGCTTCTGAAGATAGTTTCTTTCATACAGCTGGTTTCTGAAAGCTGGCCTTGGGAATGGGCTCCGGAGTGGTTTTTCCTGTTTAATACCTTCCTTTGAGAATATTCTTTTCCAGACAGTGACTTCTGAAAGATCAAACTCATTATGCAATTAGGGTTTGTTTCATGGGTCTTATTAAAGGTCAAAAAGAGCCAAAGGACCTCCTGAGTCGGCCGTTCCCGCACTTTCTTTTAAAAATATTTATTTTATGTGTATGAATGCCTTGCCTCCATGTATGTACGTGCACCCTGCCTTGTTACATTGGAGATCCGAAAGGGTTGGACCTGGAAGTCCTGGACGTTGCTTCGCTGCCAGTGTGGGTGTTGGGATTTGAACTCAAGTCCTTGCCCGAGCACCCAGTACTTTTTTTTGGTCTTTTTGGGGGACAGGGTATCTCTTTAGCCCAGCTGGCTGGAGTCCACTTGTGCCAGGCGGCCTGAACTCCCAGCGCTCCGCTGCCTTGCCTCTTTGAGTGCTACTCGAGGGGGATTAACGGTGTGCGCCACCACGGCCCAGCTGCGGCAGTACTTCTTAACCTCTTCTCCACCACGCCCCTAGGACAACCCCCTTCACAACCCAAACAAAACACCACGGGCAACAACGACCCCCGCTTTTTATACCTTTGAAACGACAACTTCACACAGCCTGGCCACGCTGGCCGAAAACAAGCCAGAATACCCGAAGAAAAGAACCAGACCAAGACCTTAGTGTCAACGGCTAGGAAGACGCTAGTTCCCTTGACCAACACTTTTTGTAGCCAACCTACCCTTTCCTCTTTGACCGACTCCCCACACACACACCCACACAAAGCACACACCACACATTTGTGAGGACTTCTCATATCCTCACCTTATTTTGAGCCCCAGATTGTTTGAGAGGCTGATAAATAATTATTAATTACATTGCTAGATAGCGCTGAATCCACGTGAGTGACGTGCCTACTTACCCCGCTAGCCGACTTGGGCTTCCACCGCTAGAGAGCCCGGCTTTAGTCCAGTGCCCCGTTTTTATGCACAAAAACACACCGTGAAGATATTCCCGCCACAGACCAAACGAAACCCAAACTCTTCAGCTACGCGGTCCCCCCCAGCTCAGACCCCCACAACACCCCCGCTTATTATCTTCTGGCCAACCCCCACACCAGACATTTTGGCACCTGCCCACCCCGCGCCAACGGAGGCCCTGGCTCACTGTGGGGTTTTATGTACCCCCCAATGTTGTTTGGATTTGCATTTTGTTAATAAATGCCCACCCTTCACTTTTTGATAGGACTGCTACACAAACCAGCGAATGATTCTACCAGTCTGGGCTTCGAGTTATACTTTTATCATTATTGTGATGGGTGTCATTATACATCCACAACACCCAGTTTTTTTTTTTCCACACCGGAAAGACACCCCCCACAAAACAACATCTTTTTACAACATCTTTTTTTTTTTTTTTTTTCTTGTTTTATTTTTACCTTTTTATTTTAGAATGCTAACTTTTTTTTTAGACTTTTTCTTTTCCCTGCTCCCCCCTCACCAAGTTGTCTTTGTTACCAAGTTATTTTTCTTTGTTCTGAGTCTTGTCTGTATATTGGTTATATTTAAAGCCAAAGAAACCTCATCGCACAAAGGTAGATCCTCCTTGTTTCAGTGTCCCTGTCCCGTTCTTTTTGTTGTTTGATACCAAACCAACAGTATTCGCCTATCTAACACACGAAAAATTATTTGTAAGCACCCTCCTACACAACACACGCCCCCTCGATAACAAAAAACCACTGTTACAACCTTCTTACACCAATGTTCAGGATTATTATTCATCCTATTTAAATTTACTTTACTCTAAAGTTAAGCAACACAAAAATCAAAACCTTTATTTTTTATAATTCATCACATGGGAACCAACCACAGACTTTTTCTTTTTTTTTTTCTTCCTCCTTTAAAAAAAAAGCANTCTCTCTCTCTCTCTCTCTCTCTCTCTCTCTCTCTCTCTCTCTCTCTCTCTCTCTCTCTCTCTCTCTCTCTCTCTCTCTGTGTGTGTGTGTGTGTGTGTTCTAGTTTGCTTTCAATTGCTGTGGTCAGACAAAACGGTCTGACCAATACCAACTTGGGAAAGAAAGGGTTTATTCATCTTACATCTCTCAGGTCACAGTTCATCATGTAAGGAGCCCAAGGTAAGAACTCAGGGCAGGAGCCTGGAGGCAGGAACTGAAGCACAGGCCATGGAGGAATACTTCTTACTGCATTGCTCCCATGGCTCATGCTCCAACTGTCTTTTTTCTTTTTTGGTCTTTTCGAGACAGGGTCTCCCTGTAGCCCCAACTTTCCTGGAACTCACTCTGTAGACCAGGCTGGCCTTGAACTCGCAAAGATCCGCCTGCCTCTGCCTGCCAAGTGCTAGAATTAAAGGCATGTGCCACCATGCCTGGCCTTATCTCCAACTGCTTCTTATGCAATGTAGGACCACCTGCCCAGGGGTGGCACTGGACCCTCCTATATCACTCAACAAGAAAATGCCCCACAGACATCTCCACAGGCCAGTCTAATAGGGACATTTCTCCAACTGACGCTCTGTCAACCCAGGTGTATCAAGTTGACACTAAAGCTATCCAGCTTACTCTCTCTACGAGATTATGATGTTAAAAGTGCTTCTCATGGGAGTTTGTGATTCTATGAGTTAGGAAGGCACCACTGGCCAGGCGTGGTGGCGCACGCCTTTAATCCTAGCACTTGGGAGGCAGAGGCAGGTCGATCTTTGTGAGTTCAAAGCCAGCCTGCTCTACAGAGCGAGATCCAGGACAGCTGGGGCTACAGGGAAACCCTGTCTCTAAAAGACCAAAAAAAAAGGAAGGCACCACTGTTTAATATTATCCACTCAAGGGAAGGTTGGTTCCAGGCCAGATGGTGGGTGCATACACATGGTCATGAGAGATGTGATGGATCCCAGGGGCAACAGAAGCCATTAAGTTTTCTTGAGTTGCAGTTCCCATGAGCACTTTAGACACAGGTCCTCACTGATTGTTCACATCAGGGTTTTGGAATTCTCCCTTACCAAGGCCTACTATTTCAGAAAACATTGGCTGTGTAGGAATAATGTCCAAACTGAAGGTTTTAAAGATTTTTTTTTGGTCTTTTCAAGACAGGGTCTCCCTGTAGCCCCAGCTGTCCTGGAACTCACTCTGTAGACCAGGCTGGCCTTGAACTCACAAAGATCCACCTGCCTCTACCTCCGAAGTGCTAGGATTAAAGGCATGCGCCACCACACCCAGCTTAAACATTTGTGTGTGTGTGTGTGTGTATGTGTGTACATATATGTGTGGGTATAGGGAGATTCCAAAAGAAGGTTTCATGTCCCCTAGAACAGGATTTACAGGCACCTGAGAGCCACCCATCACCAGTGCTTGGGATAGAACTCTGGTCCTCTGGCCAGGTTGGTGGTGCATGCCTTTAATCCTAGCACTTGGGAGGCAGAGGCAGGCGAATCTTTGTGAGTTCAAGGCCAGCCTGGTCTACAGAGTGAGTTCCAGGATAGCTGGGGCTACAGAGAGACCCTGTCTCGAAAAGACCAAAAAAAAAAAAAAAAAGAACTCTGGTCCTCTGAAAGAGCAATAAGTGTTCTTCATTGCTGAACCATCTCTCCAGTCCCCCAAATTGGAGTTCTTAGAACAGGCTGATCTCATACTCCCCACACCCTGACTTATATTTAACCCAACACATAAAACATTTATCCTCTTAATTTTATAGATAGGGAAACAAAGACTCCAGATTTGGAAGTCACTTAAGATAATTCCAGCTTCTTTCCTGATGACTTTGGCGGGGCGGGGGGGGGGGAGATAATTCCAGCTGAGTTCAGGGTCTTCTCCATTTCTACTTCTCCATTCCCCATGGTGGGGGACATGAGTTCAACAAGCACTGTGGGGGGCAGAGGGGAAAACATGGGTAGTGATGATGATGATAGAGAGAAAGAGAGAGAGGAGAGAGACTGTGAGGGAGGCGTCTTCACTGTCTACTCTGTTCATCATCAGTATCAATAGCATCAGGGCTGGAGAGATGGCTCAGTGGTTAAGAGCACTGGCTGGTCTTCCAGGGAACCTGGGTTCAGTCCCCAGCACCTACATAGCAGCTCTCAACCTTCCATAACTCTAGATCTGGAGGAATCCTACACTCTCTTCTGGCATCCATAGGCACTTACATACATGCAGACAAAATACTCATACATGTAAAATAAAAATAAATAAATATGTAAAATATCAGTAGCATCATTACTCACTCCTCACTCCACATTTGCCTTATTATTGCCATCATCATCACCATCACTCTCATCACCACCATCAGTCACTATCATTACGATCATCACATCATTGCCATCCATCACCATCACTGTCATCATTGTCTTTACCATCACTGTGACCACAATCATCAATATTAATCCATGACAATCCTGTTATCACCACAATCGCCATCATTCTTATCATGACCATCGTCATCGCCAGCATCATCACCATCACTGTTATTTTATTTATTTTTATTTTATGTATATGAATGTTTTGCCTGCATGTATATAAGTGCATCATGTAAGCAATGTCCAAGGATGCTAGAAACTGGAGTTACAGACAGTTGTGAGCCACTATATGGGTGCTGAGAAGTGAATATGGGTCCTCTGCAAAAAATAGCATGTTCTTAACCACTGAGCCATCTCTCCAGACCACCAGCACGATCATTATCATCACCATCATCAGCATCAGTAGCAGCAGCAGTAGCACCAACACTGTCTTCACTATATTCATCATCATCACCACCATCATCACTATCACCACCATCATCATCATTACTGTTATTATCATTGTCACTATCACTGTCATCACCACCATCATCACCATCACTATCATCGTTATCATCATTACCATCATCATCATCATCATCATCATGCTCATACCATCACCACTATCACCACCATCATCATCACTATCATCATCATCATCATCATCATCCCTGTCTTCATCATCATCACCACTACCACCACCACAATCCCTCCATTCTCATGGTCTTCATCATCATCATCATGGTCACCACCATCATCACTGTCACCACCATCATCATCACTGTCACCACCACCATCACCACTATCATCATTATCATCCCTGTCTTCACCACCACCATCACCACCATCACAGTCCTTCCATTCTCATGGTCATCATCATCATCATCATGGTCACCACCATCACCACTGTCACCACCATCACATCACAATCATCATCATTATCCCTGTCTTCACCATCACTGTCACCACCATCACAGTCCCTCCATTCTCATGGTCATCATCATCATCATCATCATCACCACCATCACCACTGTCACCACTATCATCATCACTATCATCTCATCCCTGTCTTCACCATCCCCACCACATCCACCATCACAGTCCCTCCATTCTCATGGTCATCATCATCATCATCATCACGGTCATCTCCATCATCATTGTCATCACCACCACCACTACCATCACAGTCCCTACATTCTCATGGTTATCATCATCATCATCATCATGGTCACTATCATCACCACTGTCACTACCATCATCATCCCTGTCACCACCATCATCATCACTATCATCTCTGTCTTCACCACCACATCCACCATCACAGTCCCTCCATTCTTGTGGTCATCATCATCATCATCATGGTTATCACCATCACCACTGTCAACACCATCATCACTGTCACCACCATCATCATCACTATCATCATTATCATCCCCGTCTTTACCATCACCACCACATCCACCATCACAATCCCTCCATTCTCATGGTCATAATCATAATCATCACTCCCATCATCATTACTTGTCTTGCCAGCCCTTTCCTACCAGTCTGGGGCAAGATACACAGATGAGTTATTTGGATCACTTTTTTCCTCCTGAGTTAAGGCCTCCAGAACCCAGGAGTGGAGATTCCAGGGATCAAAGACTAGCCCTGACCCACACAAAAGACACCCCTGAGCAGAGTCCTGGGAGTCTTAGTTTTACCTCTCAGTGAAGCCCTGTTTGATGATGTCAGGAAGGCTAGGTCCCCTCCATGGTCTCTGTACTCCCCCATCATCTACCTGTGTGACTTTAGTGTGTCCCTGTGAGAACTGACATAGGTACTGACTAGAAAAAATACCTTGTAAACCTTAAGGTGAATCATGAGAGTCAGGGTCCATATATACTTTGAAGTAACCTTTAATTCATTTGGGGGAGTCCTTGAAAACTTGAGAAGCATTGGGTGTGATGCCTTTAATACCATCACTCAGGAGGCAGAGACAGGTGGATCATTGTGAGATCAAGGCCAGTCAGATCTACATAGGGCGTTCCAGGACAGTTGTGAGTGCAGGGAGACCCTGTCTCAAAAAAGGGAAAAACAAAAACCTGAGACTCCTTATGCAGACCGAAGGGGTCCATGCATAGGTAAGAGGGTCCATATACAAATGGATGAGGTCCTGGGGCTGGAGAGATGGTGCAGCGGTTAAGAGCGCCGACTGCTCTTGCAGAGGACCCAGATTCGATTCCCAGCACCCATATGGTGGCTAAGAGCCATCTCTAACTCCAGTTCCAGGGGAATCTGATGCCCTCTTCTGACTTCCATGGCATTGCACGACATGGACGCACCAACCTACTTGCAGACAGTACACTCATATACATAAAAATAATAAAGCCAGGCATCGTGGTGCAAGCCTGTATTAGTCACTTTCCTGTTGCTGTGATAAACTACCATGACCAAAGGAACTTATAAAAGGAAGAGTTTATTTGAGCTTACAGTTGATGGTTCCAGGGAATCAGAGTCCATTGTGGCAGGAGGCATGGTGGCCGGGGCTGGAGCAGCAAGCCAAGGTTCACATCTTGAAATGAGCACATGAACACAGGAAGTAGAGAGAGAGAGAGAGAGAGAAACTGGAGACTGCAAGGCTTGTTAAACTCACTAAGCCCGCTCCCAAAGACGTACTTCCTCCACCATGGCCACACCTTCTAAGACCTTCCAGAACAGTGCCACCAACTGGGGACAAAATATCTGAATACTTAAAGCCTATGGGGGACACTCATTCAAACCACCACATTCCACTCCCTGGCCCCCATAGGCTTATGACCATATAAAATGCAAAATGCATT
>VZQC01005422.1:1953288-2104057 GCA_009823505.1 Rhizomys pruinosus | reverse complement strand
TACGTTGAGGTCTTTAATCCATGTGGAGTGACTTTTGTACAGGGTAGAGGTAGGGGGTTTTAATTTCATTCTTCTACAAAGTGTTGATCCAGTTTTGCCAACACCCACTTGCTGAAGATGCTGTCTTTTCTACATTGTGGTTTCTTGGCCCCCTTGTTCAATATGAGATGGCTGAAATTGTTATGTGCTCAGACTTGAATCTTAGTTTGTTCCATTGGTCAACAGGTCTGTTTTTGTGCCAGTACCAGGCTTGTTTTTATGATATAGCCCTGTAGTATAGTTTAAAATCTGGATCATTATAGAGTCCCTCCTTGTGTTGCTCTTTTCACTCAGGGGTTGAATTGGCTCTTCAGGGTCTTTTGTTTTTCCAAATGAATTAAGCATTTTTTTCTAGCTGTGAAGAAGAAATTCTTTGGGATTTGATTGGGATTGCATTAAATCCTTACAAGAGTTTGGGTAAATATGGACATTTTTACAATGTTAATTGTTAATTTTCCCAATCCCTGAGCATGGGAGTTTTTCCATCTTCTGAGGGTCTTCTTCAATTTCTTTTTAAGGTTTTTTAAAATTTTTGTCGTAGAGGTCTTTGTGTCTTTGGTTAGGTTTGTTCCAGGTCTCATTATTTTTGAGGCTATTGTGATTGAGAAGGTCTCTCTGAATTCTTTCTCCAGTGCTTGTTCTTGGTGTAAAGAAAGGCCATGATTTTTTAAGGTTAATTTTGTATCCTGCACTTTGCTGAAGCTGTTAATAGTTTCTAGGAGTTTTCTGGATGAGTTCTTAGCATCCCTTACGTTAAACTATCTTATCATCTACAAATAAGGATAGTTTGCCTTCCTCTTTTCCACTTAGTACTCCTTTACTATCCTTTTCTTGCCTTCTGTTTTTTTACTCTAGCAAGTGTTTCTAGAAAGTGTTTCAAGCATATATTGAAGAGGAGTGGTGATAGGGAGCCGCCTTTGCCCGGAGTACAGTTCCTAGCTTTAAGGGAATGTTTCTGTCATTTCCCCATTTAGGATGTATTGGCTGTGGGTTTCCTGTATATGGCTTTGATTACATGCGGAATGATCCCTCCAATCCAATCCTTCTAGGACTTTAAGCCTGAAGGGAAAATGCTGGATTTTTGTCAAGGCTTTTTCAGCATCAATTGAGATGATGGTGTGGTTTTTTGTCTTGATTCCGTTTTATGTGTTTGATGATTTTATTGATTTTCATGTGGTGAAACATCCCTGCATCTCTGGTATTTAATCCAAACTTGGTCATGATGGATTGTCTTCTTGATGTGGTCGTATTCGATTTTCCAGTATTCGTTAGGAATTTTGGAATCTGTGTTCATGAGGGCGATGGGTCTATAATTCTCCTTTTTAGTTGGGATCTTTGCCTGGTTTTGGTTATTAGTGTGATGCTGGATTCATAGAAGGGAATTTGGGAGAATTCCCTCTGCTTTGTCCTACTTCTAAACAGTTTCAGAAATAATTGTTGTTAGGTCTTTTGAAAGTTTTATAGAATTCTGCTGTTGAAAACCGTCGGGCCTGGGCTTTTTTTAGTTGGGATGCTTCTTACTACATCCTCTATTTCTTCCTATGTTATGGGTTCTGTTCAAGCTGCTGGTCTCTTCTTGGCCAAGCTTTGGTGATTCCCCAGGATTTCAGATATTCATCACATTTCTTCTAGGTTTTCAAAACATTGGTTTTAGAATATCGGTTCTTGTAATATTCCCACTACCTTTTCTTGATCTTTTCCTTAATACGTTTGTGATATTTCCCTTTTCATCACCGATTGTATTTGATTGGCGTTGTTCCTTCTTTCTTTTGTTACACTGCGCTAGAGGTCTGTCTTATCTTGTTTCATTCTTTCAAAGAACCCAACTTTTGGCTTCATGATTTTTTTTTATTGATTTGAGAATCTCCTGAGCCCAGGCAGGTGCCGGGGCGCGGTCTGAAGAGCCCCCCCCCGCAACTGAGATTACGAAGAAGAAGCATCTGAAGGAGGCAAGCAAAGACAGCCTTCACCACAGTGAATAGGCACTTAGGACTCACATTGGAATACAGGCAAGGCGAAACCCATGTGCCAGGAGCACGAAGAAGAGAAAACACAAGAAAGAGGCAGGATAATCCACCACCAAACTCTACCAAAACCCTATGGTAAGACCCTGCAGTGGGATCCTCCGGGAGCCCAGGACACAGGACATTCAGAAACCCACAATTGGGAACATACTTAAAGAAACACAACATTATAAAAAGAACAAGTGAAAGAACTAAGAAAAGAGAAGAATGAGGAACTCAAGAAGGACCGAGAGAGAGAGAGACTGACAAGTCTTTTGAAGGAAGTGAAACACTGAAAAGATCCCATGCTAAAAAACATAAGAAAAACGAAACTAACCAGTGAACAAAAGAGCTACAAAAAAAGAGATGAGAAGCTCCAAAAAAGAAAATAGAAAAACTAAAGAAATCAGAAGAAGGAAATGAAAAAGGAAATCAAAACACTCATCCATTCAAGGAGAAAGGAATGAAAAAAGCCTCAGCAGGCAGACCGAATGGAGGAAGCAGAACAAAGACTATTCCGACCCGGAAGATAAACACCAGCAAACACTTAAAAAAAAAAACCTCAAGGAAACGATTATGAAAAAAATTTAAAAATACCCCAAAAATGGAACAACCCGGAGCTGTGGGACACTATGAAAAGATCAAACCTCAAAATCATAGGACTAGGCGAAGGAGAAGAATACCAAGAGACTGGTATGGATCACGATCTTCAAACAGGAATAATAGATGAAACCTTCCCCAAACTAAAAAAGGACAAACCAATACCAATACAAGAAGGCACATAGAACTCACAAAACAGACAGATCAGAAAAAGAAATTCTCCATGACACATCATAGTTCAAATGCTAGACACCCAAACAAAGAAAAAATCCTTTAAAGGGACAAGAGAAAAACAACAAGTGACCTATACGGGGGAACCTATCAGAATAACAACGGAATTCTCACAGCAAACGATGAAGCCAAGAAGAACCTGGGAGCAAAGTATTCCCAGTGTTGAGGGACAATGTATGCCAGCCCAGGTTACATACCCAGCAAACGTCAATCATAGTGAAGGAGAGAGGAGGGAAAAATCTTCCATGACATAAACCACCTGAAAGAATACATGTCCGGAAAAAACAAACCACTTCAGAGAATTACTTGAAGCAATTCAAAAACAGAAGAAAGGAAGGCAACCAACCCCAGCCACCTAGAAAGAGCAATCAATAAAAGCATAATTGCATAAGTAGGAAACCTAGACCAAAACCGCAGATGGATAATTAGGCAAAAGGAAGCAACACAATACTATCAGTCACAAACCTTAAATATTTTTTTTTTCTTTTTAATTTATTTTCTGTCTGCTGTATCAATGTACTGTCTCATGCACGGTTTTGCACCCGTGTTTTGCAACGCCGCGGAGGTCAGAAGAGGGTCTCGGATTCCCCTGGAACTGGAGTTTCCTGGAAATTTGGAGTTTCAGACGTTTCTCAGCCGCCATTTGGGTGCGGGGAGGGATCGAAACCGGGTCCTCTGTAAGACCGCGTTCGGCGCTCTAACACTAGGCCATCTCCTCCAAGCCCATAACCCTTAAATACTATTGGCCTAAATTCCCCAATCAAAGACATAGAACTGGGAGACTGGATTAGGCAACAGAATCCATCGATATGCTTTGTCTACAAGAAACACATCTTAACCTTCAAGGACAGGCACCACCTTTAAAGTGAGGGATGGGGAAAAAAATATTACAAGCAAATGGTACCAAAAAAGAAACGCAGGTTTTTGCTATTTTAATATCGGACAACATAGACTTCAAAGTAAAAAGAAATTTAGAAGAGACAAACGAAGGCCTTACATTTTCATCAAAGGAAACAATCACCAAGACGATTTCACAATTATGAATATATATTGCCCCAAATTCTGGTTGCTGCCCCAAACCTTTATAAAGACAATTCTCCAGGAATACAAGTCACAGACAAACCCAGCACACTCATCGTGGGAGACCTTCAATAACCCCACTGAGTCCTTTGGATAGGTCAAAACAGGACACAAAATAAACAGTGAGAGACATCTGAACTGACCGATATGCTACACCAAATGGCCCTCATAAACCTTTACCAAATATTCCACCCTAAAAACAGAGAATACACTTTCTAATACCAGAGAATACACCTTTCTACTCAGCACCCCACGGAAATTCCCAAAATCGACCACATCCTGGGAACAGAAGAAACCTCTACAATACAAAAGATTTGAAATAATTTCATGCATCCTGTCAGACCACCGTGCAATGAAGCTCAAAATCAACACCAGAACATAGCCCTCCTGCCACAAGAAAACACTGGAGACTAAACAACCACCACTCTTGATGAATGGGTCAAGAAGAGATAAAGAAAGAAAAATTAAAAACATTCCATGGAACTGAACTACCAATGACAATACCCACACAACAAAACTATGGGATACCTTAAAAGCAGTCCTAGAGGGAAAGTTTATAGCACTGGGTGCCTACATTAGGAAAAAAAAAAAGAGCACAACTTGACTGATCTAACACTTACAGCTACAAAACCACTTGAGATGCAACAACAGCTGAACCCTAAACGCAACCGACAGGAAGAAAAATAACACAAAATCAAGGAGGAAAGGCATCAATGAAATAGAAACAAGAAAAACCTACTTATACTATATTTCTATATTTAATTCTCTTACAATTTATTTAATGTTTTTTGTCCCATATTTTTTATTCCTTCACCAATTTTGCTTTTTTATTATTTGCCTTCCAAAAACTTTTGCCTACATTTTAAGGGATGATTTCAGGTTTTGACCTTGCTCCATTTCATGTTTTTTTTTCCTTTAACCCCATTTTATTCAGCAATCCATTTTTCTGTCAGGATTATAAGCCTTATCTAAGATTTTAAAAAGTTTCCTGATCACACCCTGCTTCACTAGCATCCAGCATTTCCTAGGGCGTAATCTTTCACTTGGCTGGGATCTTTTTATTTTTTCCACTAACTAAATACATTCTCTTAAATTAGCAGATAATATGCACAAGCCATCCGATTTTCTGCTTCCCAGTCACAATCCCTCACAGGTGTACAAGAACATGCTGTGCTGCAAAGCACAGTAAAACATAGTCTATTTTCCACCTAAACAAATGTCTTAAACTCTAAGTGATTATTTGTAAATGTGATAATTGTCTACAGCCTGGACAAGGAAAGACAACTTTAGATAAAACAGGATTTTCCCACTGTCTCCCGAGTTAGGCTACAGTTTCGGTCATGTGTCTTCCCAAACCTGTCTGTGTGTTATAACCATTTGTCATAAGCGTTCTTCAATGTGTCTTTGTTAACTGTCATGTGTCCATGTTCTGTGTTTTTTGTCAAAACCAAGTGGCCACTTCAAACTTGTTTTATTCTATGTTGCGCACAAAACAAAAATCCGTTTTACTTTTGTCATGCCTCTAAAATTTTTTTTCAAAGGCCTAATTTAAAAGTGGGTTCCTAGGTTTTACACTGTTTATCTGAATTTTTTATTTCTTCTTGTCCAAATTATTTTTCCACAGGTATTACAACTAAAAATCTTCTCTTCCAGCTTTTTTCTTGTTTCCAGACGTCTAAAGACCTGATTTTTTACCCCTAGGGTTCACAACTTTTTTTTTTCTCTCCTGTGCTATGTAACTTTCCTTCTGACCAGAGACCAATTTAAACAAATTCCCTGGATTCGTTCATTTTTTACCTTGGTACTTGGAAAGTGACACATTGCTTCCCCTGCAATCGCTTCCCTCCAATGAAACAGCCTAAGTACTTTTGCTATTGTCAGTTCTTTAATTATTATATATAATTCTGTTTTCCAACACTTGTTAAAGTATTTCAATAAGATCATAGTTTTAAAACCAAAGGTGCAAGATGTTATCTTAGCCTTGGCAGCAACAATTAATCAGAAGCTGCATGTTTTAAATAATGTTTCTAAAGGTGCTTTTTTTCCAGTTCATATGATGGGTTCAATAACAATTCTAGGCTAAATCTCTTAAAGGAATGTTGTGCATAAATGTGTTGTGTATGAATTGTTTAAACAGCATATTAAGATCTATCTTTATGATTACCATGCAGTGCCCTTTGCTTAGCACAACCTTAGAAAGTATCATCCGCCAAAATGTATTTATTAGAACCTATTATGAGTGTATGCATGAAGTACTGTTCACTTTTAATAATTCTATATTTAATTATGCATGAACAAACAAAATCTGGTGCCACCTACCAGGTACCTTGACAGCCAAAGTAGGAAGACAGCCGAAGGGATAAAATTACGTTGGGGACCCAACATACTAAATTTGTTGGGGGGAGATCTGGTGATGACTTTGCACATGTACTGTAAATCTTTGGGAAAAATCTAGGTTTGCTGTGCGGCGGAACCACAGGAAGTCAAAATGTAACCAATTTGGGTGGAGCCCTGAAGTATAGACTGCCTGCTGCTGGTATGTGACATGCCCCCCTCCTTTTTCCTTTTCAAACGATAAAATTCAATCTGGGGACAAGTGATATGGCCCTTCACTTGAGAAGGTACTTTTAACCACTTTATTATCTTGGGTTTGTTTCATGGCCTATGTTTTTAGAAACTTTTGCCTTGCATGTTTAAATCATTGTACTTTGAGTACCTAAGTGACCTTCATAGACCTTAAAGAACACTTGTAGACTGCCTGCATAGGTTTAATGTTCAATTGATACACCTGAGCTGAGAGAAAACCTCATAATTCCTTCATTGGACTGGCTGTGCCCATTGTGGGCCATGCCACTCGTGGCCAGATATTTTGCTATAGTGGATACAATAGGCGAAGACGAGCCAGCATCCCTTCCAGCCTGTGAACAGCCACACCAGGCCCCTACCATGACTTGTGATTATTAGTCAGAATGTTTTTTGCACAGCAATTAAGTAAATTTTAACCGTCTGCAAACAATCCTACTTGGAGGTTTAGCAACCACACTTAAAGCTCTAATCTGCATTTGGCAAGAGGGATTTGATGGGACACTATTTTTGCCCCCTCCCTCTGAGATCTCTTGGTCCTAGGGTCCTGCATCCGCAACTTGTGCATGTCCTGTTGCAGCGATCACCAGTCATCCCCGAGCAAGGGAAGCTTGGGATGATTCACTTTTCAAAAGGTTACTCATCCGCCAGTGTCCAGTCAAAGGAGGAAAAGTCCATATAGAGGAGAGACCTCCTCCATGCGTTCAAAGGGAAGCTCTGGTCAAGCAAGGCCTGAAGACACTGTCCTCCACATAGATGGAACTGGTGCAAGAGAGCCAGGGCAAGGCCTGAGTGATCCCCGTAGGACCAAAACTCAACTGACTTAACACCAAAACAAAACTTCATTAATCTGAGCTACACATGGTGCTTTAAACACCCCAACAGGACTGTAATCTAAAGAAGAGAAAATGGAACTCGGTTATTATCAGATGAAAAGGTGAGAGACCTACTGTGAAGATGAAGTAGATCTAATGTGCCATGCCAGAAAATACCCACCTTTATATTCTCCTGGTTATGGCTCTTCATTCTGGAGCCCGTGTATTAAAGCTGGCCCTCATTCTAGAGCTCTTGTACTAAAAACTGCTTCCAATCCTCATCCGTTTTCACTCTACAGTCCTAAAGACCACTCAAAAAAATTCAATAACAACACCAGAAAACTGAATACTAAATAAGACTGGCCCCTGTTGGTCCCGCACTGGTACAAACTCATTAAAACTCAACCGTTGTCCTTCAGTTGCAGAGAAAAACATCCACTAAGTACTGGCGCACTATGCGAGTCTGGACCAAACCCCACTCAGGCATAGGCAACCCCAAGCACCAAAATAAAAAACTGGTCTCTACAGCTTAACCGCCAGCCGGAACAACTGTTCCCCCCAGAAACTTCTCCACACAGTCCAAGCTGAAGTAGCTACAGACAGACGACTGCTGCCGCCCCTTCTTTCCTGATAGGAACAAAAGGCTTGGGAAATGTCAGGGGTGAGCGCCAGAAGCCCATGCAGAATGCAGAGACAACCTAAGACCGTGAGGTCCAAAACCTGCCTCTACCAGGCAGGCCTTTGGTTATGTTAAGCAGGCCACCCCTGATTATACAGAAAGAAAATCGGAAAGAGGAGCAGTAGATCGAAGAAAACACAAAACATCCCCTATCAACTTCGGAAGCCATGATTCCGAGACTCTCGACCCACCCCCACTCTCCGAATTCCCATTCCCCACCTTTTCCCTTAAAATTCCCAAGCAGACGCCATTCAGTGCTTGGCTCTTTCTTTTCACCTGAGCCTAGCCCGGCAGACTCTGAATTAAACTTTGTCTGAAGAGCTTAGACCTCGGGGCTTTTCATTACCGGGGGAGACCGCCAATAAACCTTACAGTAAAGTTGCAGGAAATCCCTTTGTACAGTTCAAGGATGGCACGCTAGGATGTGCACTAAGGGCCTCTTACTAGCCAAGTGATTGTGGGGAGCATTCTCAGAATCCAGTCACAGACTACTGAGATGATCCACCACCAGCACATCCAGTCTGTTTAAGAGCACAAAGTCCAGGTGTACACTTCATAGAGGATGGAGGGACAAAACTTGCTCCCTGAGAGCACCCAACTTTTTAAAAATTTCAACTTTTAAAAAATATTTTTGAGATAGGGTCTATGTAGACCAGGCTGGCATTGAACTCACAGAGATCCTTCTGCTTCTGCCTCCCAAGTACTGGGATTAAAGGCGTGCACCACCACGTCTGGCTTTCAACTTATTGGGGAGGGGTCTTACTATGTGTCCCAGGCTGGCCTTGGACTCTAGTTCCTCTTGCTTCAGCCTCCTGAGTGCCAGGATTACAGGCATGTCACCTTATCTTGCTACCTGGTTCTCTAACTTATTCCTGCTATCTCCCCCTCTCCTCCCTATCCTTTTCCTCCTTTCCTTCCTTTTCTTCCTCCCTCTCCTTTCCCCTCCCCCTCTCCCTTTCCCTCCTCCTCCTTCTTCCCAAGATTGAACATAAGGTCTTATGCATACTAGGTGAATGTTCTACCTCTGAGTTACATCCCATGTTTTGTCCTTCATATTGGAGCAGGGGACCACACCCAACTCTCTTCACTACGCAGTGAAGAGCAAGGACTCATGCTTCTAACCTGCTGGATGCTCTTACAACCTTGCTTTTCTGCCCCGCAAATCCATGATTCCACCTGTTTCCCCCTTTTTCTCAACAGCATACTAATCATTTTGTCCATTGCTAGAGTTTTCTTTGCTTTGAAACTAGAGGAGTAGTAGCTGTGCAGTTTCTATTCGGGGAGTACCCAAACTTCTTGTTTTTCACATATGTTTTTCATTTCATCCCACACAATGATTGATGTCTCTTGCTTGGTGGTTACCATTGCTCTGTTGAGTATTGAGTTCTAATCACTATGGGTGGAAAACCAAAAAGTGACCTTGTAAATCCTGGTGCTCTAAAGGATAGGAACTGCATCAATGAATCCTTGTATTCCCAGGGCCTTGTCAGGTACCCAGCTCACAGCACCCACATGACCAATGGTTGCTAAATAGAAGTTATGTGTTTGCAAAAATAGCCCCAAGTTTGTAGCGGTCCCTAGGCTTTCCTGAAATATAAGGGGGCCTGGAATGAAGTCTTCTGATGCTGTTTCCTGCTTCCCTTGAGACACCCCGCTCTCCTGTTACTCATAAGTTGAAGCAGTCTTGTGCTTCCTCGGTCCTCCAGAGGGCACCAGGAAGGCCAGGCTGATACCTGGTGTCGCAATAGCGACCTTGGCGTTCAGAGAAAATAAAGTGTACTCATAACAGAGACGGAGAGCAAAGAGACGTTATTTTGGTTTGGATTTTTAAACAGAGATTTAATCCATTCACCATAAATCAAACCAAACCCTCAGGACGCTAGGCTTCTAGAGTTTTTCCACTAACAGCAGTAGCCACACCCACACAAGCCGGGTGTTTTAGGCACATCATTGTGGTTGGTGGCCGTCTTGTGTGTGTGGTCCCAAGTAACCGCTTTCTAATGCCTCTCACAAATGCTCCTTCAGTTCCACCTCAACCTTTCATCGTCTACCTCCTCTGTGGCCTCTAACAAGTAAAAATGTTCCAGTGAAAACATATGTAGAAGTTTAAATGAATAAAATGTTAAGGTTAAAACAGTGCGGTTGAAACACTCAGGAAGGTGAATACAAGGGTTTGCAGCTGGGTGGGAGATAGCCAAGCTGACCAGATAGGAGGAAGGATCAGGCTGATTAATGTGTGACTACAATACAAGTTTTTTTGACCCTAGACCTGGGGGGTTGGGCTGGCTACTGCTGGCCGCGGGGGGGCGGGGGGGGCGCAGGGCTTCCCTACCACAGTCTCTGCTTAGGGCTTAAAGGCCTGGTCGCTCCAATACCCACTCATAAATATCCATAAAACTTTAAAATCCAAAACCCAGAACCCACTAGGCTGCTCCCTGCCTTGAGACAGCTGACTTCAGTCCCTCTTTGGGGTGGTCTGCTTAGTTACTAACTAAACTATTTTGCTAAATAAACTTCTGCTTAAACTGTCTCTTCTCTCTCTCTCTCTCTCTCTCTCTCTCTCTCTCACACACACACACACACACACACACACACACACACACACACGTTAGGTCTGGCTCTCCCAGCATTCCAAGGGACACACAGATGTCCACTTCCTCTAGAAACTGTCAGTCTTTGACCTCTTCCCCTTTACCTGAAGTCCCACCCAACCCATTTAAAGGGGCCTGCCCAGTCACTATCACTGCTGTTAGCTGCCCTGCCGTGTGTTAACAAAAGGCTGTTCAGCCCTGACTATTCCAGAAGTAAATATGCCCCGGAATGACCTTAAGCCTGGTGTCTGTCCCTTATCTGGGGTTCGTTTCTGCATAGGTCTAACTATACATGCATATTAATTGTAACAACACACATTTGAAAAGGGGGAAAGGCAGTCTTCATTTAGGCCCTAAGCGTCACTAGTATCTTCTTTTAATTCCTGACAAATTCTTGACTCTTAGATTGGCTGTGCTTTTCTTGCATGAGTCAGAAGTCAAGAGGAATGCTGTGGCTTTTATTTAGGAAAGTAAAGCATGCAGCCAGCTGTTGAATGTTTACCTCCATGTTCTACCTGTTATTGAACTATGGCAACATTGTATCAGGAAAGAAAGTGGCTGTGAAAAAAAAAATCCAAGATTAGTAGAAATTCTCAATAGCTTTATAAATGTGTGGGTCCCTAACACAATGCAGATAGTCATCAGGGGACTTCCTGACTCCAGCCTCAGCTATGACAGAACTGCAAAATTGTCAGTTAGTTTCAACCATGGGCTAAAGTTGGAAATGTCTCTGTGTACATGGGCTACAGGATGGGGGATGACTTGGATGACGTAAACTCCTTAATATGAACACAAGAAAGTCTAGAAACAATGCCTGCCTTGGTTTGTCCAGCAAGTCTTGTGGCTTCAGACAGTGGGAGGGCTCTATAAGAGTTGAGAACACAGCTTAAATGAATGCCTCTCTTGTGCCTATTGGAGTCCCCCTTCACTCCTAACCTTGTGACCCCGAGGGAAGTCTACTGCAACCTAGAAAACAATCTCACACAGCTTCTCCAGTGAGCTCCTTTCTTAGGGGGACATTTCTTCTTTATTTTTCAAAAGGGGGCGTGGTAGAATGTAAGGGCTGTGATTGGGGTGAATGGTGAAACTACAGCAATATAGGGGCTGGAGAAATGGCCTAGCGGTTAAGAGCGCCGACCACTCTTACAGAGGACCCGGGTTCGATCCCCAGCACCCACATGGCGGCTGAGAACCGTCTGAAGCTCCAATTCCAGGAGAACTCCAGTTCCAGGGGAATCCGAGACCCTCTTCTGAACTCCGCGGTGTTGCACGACACGGGTGCACAGACTTGCATGCAGACAGTACATTCATACACATACAGAAATAAATGAAATTAATAAAAAAAATTAAAAAAAAGAAACTACAGCAATATAGACTGGACACTTATTTGATCAACTTGATTGAACATACAACCCCCCCCCCCAGCTGGATGGTGGGACTCTTGGGCTGTGTGGGTTAGGGCACAACTGCTTGCAAAATGGTTTTACACGAAGGATGCTTATACTCATAAATTATCACTTATTGTTAAAAAATGAAAAAAAGAAGTAATAGAAGAAAAAAAAAAAGAAATGCACCTTGACATTCCTTTCTGAAGAAATGTTTGAAATTAGCCATGTTTGTGCCTATTATGTACTATGTAAATGTTATTATTATATTACTATATCAAATATTTTTTCTATTGTATTGTCAGTGACAACTTAAAATATATTTCTTTGGTAACTTTTATGATTCTGTGTCACAATGTTACAGCATTTCTAGAAAATAAAAAATTTTGACATTTTGAAAAAAAAAAAAACCTCAGATCAAAGTGTTTTAGATATGCTTCCCCCAAAGTACCAATAAATGAAGCCACTGCCACTGTCAAAAAAAATAAAGTTCTATGCATTTATTACTGTTACAGAAAACCATGAGATCAAAGCCAAAGTTAAGTGAGGAGAGGGAGTTTATTTCATGCCAGTGACTAGCCCACCAGTGTGGGCTGAACCTCAGCCATCATTCCATAATGGAATCAGTAGCTTGACTAAGTATTTGGGGTCTTGTATACCCTGGTGACAAACTATAGGAATGTAACATCCTGGTTTACAGACAACATGGTTTACAGATAACATGTAAACAAAAGTTACAGGAACGCTTCATCCTTATTTACACACAACATATGCATCACAAAGGCTATAGGAATGTGCAAAGTCTTTTAGTAACCAACCTATTTCCCTACTTCCACTAAACAGATTCATATGTATAATCAGATCAAAAGCAAAGCCAGTTTCCCAAATACACACCTAATTGTCCAGACAGTGTAGATATTTTCAGCGCAGAATGAGAAGAGTAATCTTTGCTCATGAATCAATATAAATGGTTTGTGAGTCTGCACACACCCAGCACGGCTTTCCTACAGTGCCCTCCTGTGGGATGCATCTGATTTTGTTACCAGCTTTCACCCACATCCATTGAGGGAACTGGGACTATTTTGTTTTTGTTTCTTGTCCAAGGATCACTGGACTCTGGAAGTCTTATGAGAAGACAAAGTGAGGTAGCAGATCAAACATACCCGCCCACCAGGCTGGTGGAAAGAAGCCCTGTGGGAACATTTCTTCCTGGTATTAAGTTCAAACCAGCGGTCAGGAGGCAGAGGCAGGTGGATCTTTGTGAATTCAAGGCCTGTCTGCTCTATGTAATGAGTTTCAGGACAGCTGGGACTACAGGGAGACCCTGCCTCAAAAAAAGATTAAGTTCAAGTAAATTATGCTTTCTTTGAAAATTTTATTCAGACTGGGAGTTAGAATGCAAGGCTCTTTTCTTTCAATCTTCTGTGCCTTTCCTTATCCTTGACCACCAACTGACTTCACCCCTTTCTTATTCTTTCCTTCCCCATTTTCAGTCAAAATCTGTTATGTTTCCTTATCAGCTTCTAGCAGGCTCTTTAGCATTCATTCTCTGGGCTGCATAGATATGAGGATGGGCGTGAGGATGTGGGATGGAAGAAGCCTACAGGAGGCTGTATGGACACATAAAGGATGGCAGTCAGGAAATGAGGCGTGCAGGTCAGCACCTAGACAACAGAAGGATGTGCCCAGGCAAGCCCGGGCGCCGGTGTTCAGATGGAGCCAACAAGCACTGTGAATACCCCAGACAAGGGGCAAATGCCTTGCAAGGGAAGGAAAGATGGAAGAGGGCACAGCATCATCCAGAATCTCCTTTTTCATGGCAGCAGAATGACAGCACCCCATTAAATCGTAGACCTTAGATGTACATATCTTTATACCTTTCCAACTGTTTTATATTAATTCTATTTGTATGGCTGTTTGGTCTTGTAAGTGAAAACCCTGACAAACTCATTTTGGCATACTTTATGCTATAATTCTTTAATTTTTTTTAAATTTATTTGCATGGTTTGTATCTGGATGCCCCAGGAAAGATCATGTTAAAGCTTTTGACATGTCTTCATAGAAGTGATTGGATCATATGGGCTCTGACTCCATCAATGGGCTGGTCCACTGATGGGTCATAATTTGATATCATTATTAGGAGGGGCTAGACAGGAGAGGGGGCCTGATTAGAGAAAGTGGGCCACTGGGGGTGTGCCCTTGAAGGATATATATTGCACAGGTCTCCTTCCTGTCTGTCTTTATTATTATTTTTGTTTCATTTTGTTTCGTTTTGAGACAAGGTCTTATGTAGCCCAGACTGGCCTCAAACTCCATATGGAACAGAAGATAACCCTGAACTCCTGCTCTTTCTGCTTCTACCTCCCAAATGCTGAGATTACAGGAGTGCACCGTTTTGTTTTGTTTTGTTTGTTTGTTTTTAATTAATTAATTTATTTTTTTATGTGTATGAGTGTACTGTGTGCATGTAGGTTTGTGCACTCGTGTCATGCAATGCTGCGGAGGTCAGAAGAGGGTGTCTGATATCCCTGGAACTGGAGTTAAAGACGGTTCTCAGCCGCCATGTGGGTGCTAGGGATCGAACCCAGGTCCTCCGCAAGAGCAGTCCTCCCAGGCTAGCCTCAATCCTATAATATTCCTCCTGCCTCAGCCTCCCAAGTGCTGGGATTATAGGCATGAATATACCTATATTACAAGAGCCCTATGACTGCCTCTTGTCTGTCTCTCTCTCTCTGCTTCCTGACCACTGTTAACTTGCCACACCCTTTCATCATGGTGTTCCACCTGACCACACGCCCAGAATCAATGGAACCAGCTGCCCAGGGAAGGTAACACCTAAAACCGTGGGCCAAAATGAATCCTTCCTTCTTGTTTGCACAGACACTTGTCACAGACATTAAAAATAAACCACATATGCACAACCTCCAATATATAATCCTGTAACAAATGGTTCATTTTATAGAATTAAATATTAATTGATGATAGCACCTAACGGAATGTAGAATGCAGAAAAAATTAAAACTGAGTTACTGGCATAAGCCATTTTCACATTGCCCTGTTTAACCCTTATAAAATCTCACAAAGTTGTTACAGAATTAAACTAAGTGAGAAAATCCATGCAAAAGCCTTACTATATATTTAAAAAGTTTTGATATTTTTGAAACAGGGTGAGGAAGAGCTGATCTTTTTTAAGGGACTAGAGCCCAGTGGATGAACTTGTACTGAGGGATGTCAGGGGACACTAACTTGACACCATAGGCCTTAACATAAATGACAGAATGCATGCAATCCAGTGGGAGACTACGGGAGGGTGCCTCTGCCTCCTGAGTGCTGGGATTAAAGACATGCCCTGCCATACCTGGCCCAGCATTATGCACTTCTATTCTCAGTGCCCACCAACTATAAAATGAAATTGTAGTAAGCTGACTAGACACTTGCTCACCAATCTTCTTTTCTCTTTGTGGCCACATAGGAAGTATGTATTTCTCTTTTCTCTTTGCATTTAGGTGGGACAATGTGCTTCAGTTCAGACTAATGGTGTATGGGTGAAAATCATATATAGAAGGCTAGCTATAAAATATCCTATGAGGGCTAAGGAGATGGCTCCATTGCTTAAATAGTCACACAAACAGGAGGACCTGAACTTGATCTCCAGAACCCATATGCAAAGCCAAGTGTGGTGACAAGCGCTGATAATTCCTGTGCTGGGGAGGTGGAGGCAGACGGACCCCTGGAGCTCACTGCCCGGCCAGCCTAGCTTAATTGGTGATCCTTGGCTCTCAGTGAGAAGTGCAATGGGGATAGCTC
This sequence comes from Rhizomys pruinosus, assembly GCA_009823505.1. NCBI lineage: Eukaryota > Metazoa > Chordata > Mammalia > Rodentia > Spalacidae > Rhizomys > Rhizomys pruinosus. Next base: position 2,088,244 of record VZQC01005422.1, on the reverse strand, counting down.
CTGAGGAGCAACATCAGAGGCTGATCTTTGGTCTTCACATACATGCACACATGAATACCTACACACACACACACACACACACACACACAGGGACACATAGGAACACACACAAACACACATCCATGCGAATACACACACATAGACACCGAAAGAGTATCCTGTGAGACCTCATGCTCTCTCTCCCCTTCCATGGGCAAGAGGAAGGATTGTGTGGCTGAGCAGCCACGCGTTAGCTTGGGTCACTGAGTCATCAGTGGAAGAGAGCATCCTGACTCACATTAGGCTGTGCTATGTGAAGAAGGCAGACTTTCATGTATCAAGCCACTGGGAGCTGTGGACTTTATTTATTACTGTGACTCCCATTAGCCCATTATGATTAAGATGGTTGTACTAAAGAAAAGTACCATATATATTTAAGTAAATAATTACCAAATAAGGCAGAAAATTATTTTTATTTTATTTTTATTTTATGTAGCTGAGTGTTTTGCCTGCATGAAGGCAAATAGGTGCCAGAACCAAACCCAGATTCTCTGCAAGAGCAGCCGGTACTCTAGCCCAAGAAAATTCATTTTGCAATGATGAAAATTGACCCTAGGCATATCTACCCTTGTTACAACCCCAACAAGGCAGAGGAGTCGCACAGGAAACAAATCTGCACAATGTGTGGAAACTATGGAAAGTTAAAGTGCATTTTTCTACAGGGAGGTGAGTTCAGGCTTGCTAGTGATGATAGCAGGGCTGGGATGAGGCAGGTAGGTCTGATTCCAGGAATTGTGTTTTCCATCAGACTGGGGAGAAATGGCAAAGGGGCCTCTACAGGGGTTGGTGCTAATGCACAAAGTCACAGAGGACAAACCAGAATTATGTTAGCTGAGGGCTTTGCAAATGATGACACAACGCTCTAGAGGCTGTGCCGAAGGACCACTGCTGAGATGTGGAGAGGTAGGAAAGCAAATCATAAAAGAGGGGAACAGGTCAGAGGTGTAGAGCCACGAAGGAAGCTGACACCTAGAAAGGAGGCTCAAGTGTGAATCTAGATTAGGAAAGAAAAATGTAAATGTGGAAGAGGGAGGGGACTAGTGGGAGGGAAAGGGAGAAGGAAGATGATAAGGAGGGGGCGAATACGATCGAAGTACATTGTACACAGGTTTGAAAATGTCATAATGAAATACATTATTATTTGGGGCCGGGGAGATCGCTCAGTCAGTAATGTACTTGCTGAGCATGTTTGAAGATCCATATTCAGATATTCAGCTCTCATGTAGAAAAACAAGAGCTGAGCACAGTGGCCACACATGTGATCTGAACTCGGCCAAGGCGGAGACAGTCAGATTGCTAGAACGCACTGGCCCACAGCCTAGCACATCGTGGAGCTCCAGGTTTAGTATGAGACTCTAAAAACTAAGGTGAAGAGTGATTGAAAACAATACTTAGTGTTGACTTCTGGCTTCCACATGCATGCACACCCATAAAGCACACGCCCACTCAGACATACACCACAGGCAGGTGTACATGAACAGGCATACACACAAAGAAACTCATTATTTTGTATAGCGAACATACATTTAAAAAAGGGGAAAAGAGGGGGCCTGAAGAGTTAGGTCAGTGGTTAAGAGCACTGGCTGCTCTTGAAGAGGACCTGAGTTCAACTCCCAGCATCCACATGATAGCTTACCCCCATCTGTAATTCCAGTCCCAGGGGAATCTGATGCCCTCTTCTGACTTCCACTGGCATTGGACAACATGGGTGCACTTTCATACATGCAAGCAATATACTTAAACACATAAAATAAAAATAATAAACAAAACTTTATTTATTTATTTATTCTTTTTGAGACAGGGTTTCCCTGTAGTTTCAGCTGTCCTAGAGCTCACTATGTAGACCAGGCTGGCCTTGAACTCAAAAAGATCTGCCTGCCTCTGCCTCTGCCTCCCCTGCTGGGATTAAAGGCATGCACCACCATGCCCAGAATAAAACATTAAAAAAAAAAAAAAAGGAAAAGGAGGGCTAGAGAGATGGCTCAGTGGTTATGTGCACTGGCTGCTTTTGTAGAGGACCTGAGTTCAATTCCCAGCACCTATTTGGTAGCTAACAACTGTCTGGAATTACAGTTCCAAAGGATCCAATGCCCTCTTCTCGCCTCTGTGTGCCCTGCATGATATGGGTACACTTGCAGGCAATACATGCATACTCATTAAATAAAATAAAAATAATAGAATATCTTGTGCAAAAATATATAATAAAAAATAAATAAAATATATATGTTTTGAAAAAGACCCATGCTTGAGATCCAGTCAGAGGAGGGTTTTGGAATCTGGCTTTGGATGTGACATTAGGTGAGAAACAGAACCAGCGGTGGTAATGAGGGCATCATGAAATCTCCAACGCATTCCTACAAATACTAACCCTAAGTTTTTATGCTCCTAATGTGGAGTTCAGAAACACATATAAAGACTAGCTCCATTACAGTGGTCAAGACTGGTCAAGTTCCCGCTCTAGGAAGGTCAGTTACTCTCTCTTCAACTGCACCTTCAGTCCTCCTAGCACTGATCTCATAGATTGTAAGAGCTCACTCTGACTCTACTGATGTAGACACACAAATAACTGATTATGGTACTGAATTAGGAAATATTCTTTGTTGAGTATATTTTTGCTCTCTGCTCTTGATTCCTATTATTTCTGCTAAAAACATTTGTATTTGGGGGGGAATGGGTTGTCTCTCCCTCTTTCGTGTAGTTATTATGGGATATCCATTGTGGCACCCTATCTCCCACTGAACAAATAAATGTTCAAGTTTCACCAATCAGTAGTATTACAGAGCTGAGAGAATACAGGCAAGAGGTGAAACATAGTTGAAATTCATTCAGGCAGGTGGTCCAACAAGCCTACCCTGGCTCCTTTCTTCTCTGGCCCTTTCCTCAGATCTTCCTGATGAAATCCATGTATTATGCTGATCTCTGATAAGGTATAAAGTAAAGCTATGGTGGTTGGGAAAGTTTGGAAGAGCCCAAGGTACCAATTCCACACTCCAGTGGAGAGCAAGCACCAGATATGGAATTCTCTGCCAGAGAATTCAAGCAAAATTGTAGGTAGGCACTAACATTCAAAAATTGTACTGCGGAAGGATTTCCTGATTAAATTAGAAAAGAATGGTATGGCTGGGCATGGTGGTGCATGCCTTTAATCCTAGCACTCAGGAGGCAGAGGCAGGCAGATCTTTATGGGTTCAAGGCCAGCCTGGTCTACAGAGTGAGTTCCAGGACAGCTGGGGCTACAGGGAGTCCCTGTCTCGAAAAGACCAAAACAAAAAAGAAAAGAAAAGAAAAGAAAAGAAAAGAAAAGAAAAGAAAAGAAAAGAACGGTATGTCAGGAAGAATGTAGCTTTGTTGGAAGTTTCAAAAACATCAGTGGAAGGAAAATAAAAGATTTTATTACTTTCGCTAGTCACATTGCAATACAAATAATGATTAAATAATTTATCACCCACCTGGGACACTTCCAGGAATGAAAGAAGGAACTGTTACTGATTAAGCAGGGACCAACCATACAAACTGGGAGGTCTGCTCATCATAGTAGTAGGAAACAAGGAGGAATATGAGTGAAAAGACAGCCAGTTGGTCTGGAACTCAGTAAAGCATATCCCTGGGTTTGAGCCCCAGCATTGCCAAATAAATAGATAAATAAGAAAAAACAAGACATTTTGTTTGTTTGTGTTTGTTGACAGGGTCTCCCTAGCCCCAGCTTGCCTGGAACTCATTTTGTGGACCAAGCTGGCCTTGATCTCACAGAGATCCACCTGCCTCTGCTTCCCTAATGCTGGGATTAAAGGTGGGTACCACCATGCCCAGTGTAAGACCATGGTCCTTAACACTTAAAGCAATGCTGAGGTAGAGGAGATGCCTGAGTTCTAAAGTACTTGCTGTCTGAGCATGAGGAGTTCAAGTTGGATCCTCAGCACCCACGTGAGAATCTGGATGCAGTGCCAGCTGTGCTGACCACGCCTTTAATCACAGTACCTGAGAGGAGGAGGCAGGTAAATCTCTGTAAGATCAAGGCCAGCATGACCTACACAGTGAGTTCCAGGCCAGCTGGGGATAAAGGAAGAGCCTGTTTCAACCCACTCCCACCCAAACAAGCAGAGCGCCTGTAACTCCAGTGTTGCGAGGATGCAGAGACAGGCTGGTCTTCACAGCTTCTCGGCCAGAGTGAATGAACTCCCGGCTCTGTAGAAGACACTTTCTCAAAAAAATTAGGTGGATAAGGCCTATGTGACCCTGGCTCTCTAATAAAGCCACTTTGTCCAAGAAAAAAAAAATTAGGTGGAGAGTGACTGAGTAAGAGACTTCTGGCCTCTACACATACATACAAGAATGTGCACCCACACACATGCACCCCCATACAAACATGCACACACACATATGCCACATACACAAACTTAAAAGATGCCAGTGATATATATATTCTTGCTCTCTCTATCTCCACCCTCTCCCTCTCCCCTATGTGTCTGTGACAGCTTTATTTAAATTAGATGATACACAACTGGCAGAAGCCCCAGGCTCAATAGTTTTTTCTTCTTTTTTTATTTTTATTTATTTTTTAAGACAGTGTCTCTCTCTCTAGCCCCAGTGGGCCTGGAACTCACCCTATAGACCAGGCTGGCCTTGAACTCACTGAGATCCGCCTGCCTCTTCCCCTAGAGTGCTGGGATTAAAGGTGTGGGACACCGGGCCTGGCCCAGGCTCAATTCTTGCAGCTAACCTATCAGAAAGGAAAAGGTGCCGTTCCATTTGCTTCTCTGTGAAATACCTTGTTGGTAAATTCCTAGCAGTCTGGCCTATATCACAGGAGCATTAAGGACCGGTCTGTATGGTGAAAGGATGGAGTCCTACTGCTGGTTTATCTTGGGTTATGCATATGTTTTTCCTGTGTCAGCGACAAAGGGATATTATGAATCAAAAGCCTTGACAGTTTGAAGCTGAATTTCCTCAAAGACAAAGGCAGCTCTGGGAAGCCAGACCATAATTATCACTAAGACAACCTTTTATAGATGGCCTGCAGCCAAGCCCACAGGTAGTATGGGAACTGTTAACTGTTGCATAAAACACCTTGGAACTACCTGGGAAAGGGGTGAAAACATGGATGCTGTAGCTCTGGAAATCTTTCCAAATCCTTTTCCTTTGGATGGGAAGATAACTAGAAACCGAGGCCAGGGCCTCTCACACGCTTGAACACGTCACCGAGCGTCATCCCTAGTCCTATAGTCTTCTTGAACAAAGAGCTGCTTGCCTGCTGTATCTTTTCAGGATCTAAATATAATACTCTTCTGGAGACATTTAAGGCCCCAAGACTCAGTGTTCCTATAGGCCACGAGCATGTCAGCTGAATGGTGATGACATAGAAGGACCGATCTGGGTTTGTGTTCCTTGGCTTAGTCCCATAATCTACTGATGGAACCATAAAGACACTGGGAATCTTCAGGTTTAAATGGAATTAGAAAACAGGAGGGAAAGCGAGGAGCACACAGAAAAGACTGGAGAGAGGGTTGCTAGAAACAGAACTCCATTCCATCCCGGTCTGGCCGAGTTCCCAGTTCTGCCTCTGCTGGCTTCCGTTTCTACTGCATTGCTGGAAAGCATGAGCGTCTGATGAAACTTGGCATAGAAAGAGACACCGCTGTCCTCTCTGGCGTAAGCTTCTTGCAGAGATGTTTCTTTTCCCCAGCTCTACCTTTCCTTAGGAGAAATGAGGAAGGGCAGAGAGTAAATATGAGAGAGGCTGACTGGATGAAAACTCTGCCCTTCTAAGAGGCAACTCAGCCCAGTGCAGAAAGGAGAGGAAGATCCTGGGAACTGTGTTCTTGTAGCAGGACAGGCCCCTTGCTTCTACAGGGAACTCTGCTGCCAAGAGATCTTCCACGTACACGCTAGCTGTGCCTTCCAGAAAACTGCAGCCTTATCTCTAATAAGTACTCAACAGGCTCAGCCCAAGCCCTTATGGGAGCAGATAAGAGGCATTCTCTGCACAGCAGCACAACACTGAACAGTAAAAGTTTCCCTGGAGGACTGGAGATATGGCTCAACGATTAAGAGCACTGGACGCTCTTGCAGAGGATCTGAGTTCGGTTCCCAGCACCCACATAACAGCTAACCACTATTTGTAACTTCACTTGGATTCCTGGGGATCCAATGCCCTTGGGCACTGTACACACATGGTTCACTTACATATATGCAGGCAACACACACACACACACACACACACACACACACACACACAAACACAAGAATGTTCCCGCAGACCCACCGTTTGGAAAGAGCAATAAGTCTGAAAAATGCTCCATGTTGTAAGCATTCGATAGTTTCCACAATCTACATAGCAGTGTCCATAATGAACTTCTCATAGGTAAAGTTTCTCAGGTTGGGCTGTGAGAACCTGAGCAAACCACAAACATTCTCCTTGGAACCAAGAATAAACACATACGTATTAGTGTTTGCATTTGATTTGTGATAAGATGCTGACAAAATATGCCCCATACTGTGCTGTAGCTCAGAAAAAGGAAAATAAAGCAAGCTATGAGCAGTTAATACGGTCATTCAGGGCCCGTGTGGCAGCACGCACATCGCCTGACCTATACTGATCCTGTGTTTCGTTTGCTTCTTTCCTCATTTGTCATTCAGAATCTTTGTTTCTTCGTTCCTGTTCAAGCATGCAGCCATGGCTCTAACCCTCTTCCTAAGCAGCTTGTGGCCCCAGGTTGGGTCCAGCTCCAGTCCACACCCTTGTCTAAGGTCATGTCCCCTCCCAACAGCAGCCCATGCTTTAAAAGAAAGAACTGATTGGATTCATAGAAATTGCAAAGAGTCAGAGACCCTCCTGTCTAAAAGTGAATTTAGTGCAACCCTGGAGGGGCTACTCCAACTGAAGGGCTCCCTGGGCCACAGTCTGAGGCCTTTGTGGTAACAGGTCACCGGCTCAGCTCTCTCTGTCCACTCACAACTTCCTCCTGTCAGGAGACTATTCCCAAGAGCATTTGCCCAATAAACATGGACACAAATAACAAGCTGCTTCCAGATAATCTAACACCTGATACCATATAACACAAACACTGAAAACTGCATTGATCATAATTGTACAGTTTGGTGAATTTTACAAGATGAACCCACCTGTCCAACCAACCAGCAACCATAGGAAGAAAAGCTTTTTCCCATCACTAAGGGGAATCACTATTCTTACTTCTTATGTTATTGTTTAACATTTTGCTTGTGAGGTTCACTCATACTGCTACCTATGGTTCTGTACAATCCATCAGACTGTAATAGTTTCCCTGGTGAGACTTTAATTCAGTTTGTGGTTTTATGTTTTTATTGACAAATATTTGAGTAGTTCCTGTCAGAAGCAATGATGCATGGCATCACCATTCACAGTCTAGAAAATGCCCTTGGATGGCATAAGCAATTCCTTGCTATAGAAAACTGAAAAGATTGGGCTGGAGAGATGGCCTAGCAGTTAAGAGCGCCGACCGCTCTTACAGAGGACCCGGGTTCGATCCCCAGCACCCACATGGCAGCGAGAACCGTCTGAAACTTCAATTCCAGGAGAACTCCAGTTCCAGGAGAATCCGACACCCTCTTCTGACCTCCGTGGCATTGCACGACACGGGTGCACAAACTTGCATGCAGACAGTACATTCATACACATACAGAAATAAATAAAATTAAAAATNCAGCATCATGTGCAGGATCACAAGCTGCTGTCTCATGGGGCAGGGTCCAGGGAGCCTCATGACTTCCACCTTATGCCCTCCAGGAGATGCTAGCTGAAAAGCTAGCCCCTAACTCAAACTGGGTCTTCCCATACCTACATTCATGTGCACAAACCCATATATAATTAAAATAAAAATAAAACATTTTTAATTAAAATAATAAAATGTGGACTCTTAGATGGCTCCTCAGTTAAGAGCAGTGGCTGCTTTTGCAAAAGACCTGGCTTCAATTACCAGCCCCCACATGGAAACTAACAGCCATCTCTAACTCCAGTTCCAGAGGATCTGATGCCCTCTTCTGACCTCCACAGGCATTGCATCACACAGGTGCATGTACATACATGCAGGCAATACACTCATACACATAAAAAATTAAAAATAGTGGACTATACTTTCAGGGATCATTTCTATAGTACGTTACTGAAGAAGTTTCTCTGACTGTGTAGAGTACCAAAAACCACAGGGAGGAGACTAGCATTTTCTCCTGAGCGTAAAGCCAGCTCTTGGTATTGCTTTACTGCAACTGCCACTTGCCATTGTTGATCATTCTCTCTTTTGGGAGAAAATGCAGTCTGAGTGGAATAATAATAATGATAATAATAATAATAATAATAGAATGCAGTCTGAGTGGAATAATAATAACAACAACAACAATAATAATAATAATAAATGTGGACTCTTAAGAGTTTAAGGTTCCCAAATTGCAAAAGAGGAGGCGTGGTAGAATGTAAGGGCTGCAGAGAGATTGGGGTGAATCGTGAGACTACAGCAATATAGACTGGACTCCTAATTGATCAGCATCTCTGTACATACAAGCATCTCCAACTGGACTATGGGAACCTTAGGTTGTTCAAAATTTGGACATAGATACTTGCAAATTGGTTTTACATGAATGTTACTTACATTCATTGCTTATGCTTAATAATTTGGCTCACTTCAAAAAAAATGCACCAATTACCTAATTGTACTGCAAACTGAGTAACATCAATGTTATCTGAAAACAACTGTGTTATTATATTGTAGAATCCCTTAAAAAATAAACAAATAGAAGGAAAAAAAAGAGTTTAAGGTTCCCATTGTCAGGTCAGACCTAGACAAAAATTTCATCTCAGAAAAACAGACTCAAGAGCCAGGCCTGGAGAATAAGGCCTATAATTCCAGCTACACCAGAGGTTAAGGCAGGAAGATCACACATTCAAGCCCTGCCTGGGTACAGGCTGAGTTCAAAGCCAACCTGGGCAACTTAAGGAGACCCTGCTTCAAAATATGAAAAAGTGAAGAGAGCTGGTAGTGAGCTTAGTGGTAGATCTAGTGCCCGTCCAGATGCCCACAGCTGCACTTTATCCAGTCTTAGTGGTAGATCTAGTGCCCGTCCAGATGCCCGCGGCTGCACTTTATCCAGTCTTAGTGGTAGATTTAGTGCCCGTCCAGATGCCCGTGGCTGCACTTTATCCAGTCTTAGTGGTAGATCTAGTGCCCGTCCAGACGCCCGCGGCTGCACTTTATCCAGTCTTAGTGGTAGATCTAGTGCCCGTCCAGATGCCTGCGGCTGCACTTTATCCAGTCTTAGTGGTAGATCTAGTGGTCATCCAGATGCCCTCGGCTGTACTTTATTCAGTCTCTGGTACAAAAAAAAAGAAAGAAAAGAAACTAGAATCAAAACAAGTTAGATATTTTTAATTTTTTTTATTTTTTTATTTATTTTCATATGTGTATGAATGTACTGTCTGCATGTAGGTTGGTGCACCCGTGTCGTGCAATGCCGCGGAGGTCAGAAGAGGGCGTCGGATTCCCCTGGAACTGGAGTTAAAGACGGCTTTCAGCCGCCATGTGGGTGCTGGGGATCGAATCCGGGTCCTCTGCAAGAGCAGTTGGCACTCTTAATGCTAGGCTATCTCTCCAGCCCCAAAAAGCAAGTTAGATATTTTAAAAAATACTTTAGAGATTTGCAAAGATATATACTTATGGTTATTTCTGAATTTTTATTTATTTAACAAAAAGTTTGTGAGGTGCTTTCTGAGTGCTAGGGTCCAAAGAATAAAGCCCAGCCTTGTGCTAAAATATCTCATATTATACAGTTCTGGCATAGCAGATTGTTTTTTAAATGGTTACAGTACAACAGCATATGTTATTAACACAGGTGTATACCATTATCTTTAAATGCATAGAGGGAAAAGTAATTCACTGTTTATAGGGAAGGCTTGACCAGGATGACTTCATGGGGTACATTTAATCTTAGGCCTAAAAATGAGTAGAACTCCATCAGGAAAAAAAGATGCCCTCAGTAAAAGGAACTGTGTTTAAAAAGACTTGGAGCCAAGGTAGGGAGTTCAAGAAAACATTTCAGCAAAGGAAAAGCATGTAATTATTAATCCTAACCTTAATTTGGGGGCCCTTTTACTCCCAACTCAGTGCGGAAGGAGCTTGATAAATTAATGTGAGCACAGGCATATTGGTAAGAGTAACATGAGACAAAGATGCAGACCAAGCAGGATACTTGTATGCAAAGCCATGCTAGAACTATACATGGCATCAAGAGCTATTTAAGGCTCTGTAAGGGCATGGCGTGGTTTTATATAAATTTTTAAGCAATAATTCTAGCTAATGCTTAGAGACTGAATTGGAGGGAAGCAAGAGAGGAATGAAGCTAAGTTAGGCCATTGAAATACCCTGTCTAAGCTAAGAGAGCCTGGACCAAGATAGTGGCAAAAGAGGTGAAGAGAAGCCCATGAACTGGAGATATGTCAGACAGGTATTGCATCTCTCTCTCTCTCTCTCTCTCTCTCTCTCTCTCTCTCTCTCTTTCTCTCTTTAGCTCTCTTCACAATAGCAAAGAGCTGGAACCAACTCAAGTGCCCCTCAACTGACAAGTGGATAGAGAAAATGTGATACATCTACACAATGGAGTTCTATGCAGCGGTAAAGAAAGATGACATCATGCACTTTGTAGGTAAATGGATGGAACTAGAAGACATCATGTTAAGTGAAGAAACACAGTCTCAGAAAAACAAATGATGAATGGTATCCCTCATCTGTGGATGCTAGAGCCAATGACCTAGCTGTATTTCTTGTGCAGGGCTGCTTGAGCTTTTGTCCAAATATTTGGGAGTGATGCATATTAGAAACAACAACAACAAAAACAACAACAACAACAACAACAGAAAAGACCGTGTCAAAGAACTGACTGAAACAGTGAACTTCTACTTGAAACAGTGAATTTCTGCATCGGGAATTTTGAGAGAAACTGAGAAAAAGATGAAAAACCTGTTTGGCAGAACGCATGAGCTATGGTGGGGTGGGGGGGGCAGGGAGGGGGACATGAGTCTAGATTTGATTTGTAATGTAATCTTGTATATAAAAGATAAAAAATAAAGGTGTAGGCCACCAGAAAAAAAGAAAAAGATACTCTCATGTATTTATTTAGTGCGATGGTTAATGTTCACTGCTAGACACCGGCAGAATTTAGAATCACCTAGGAGATAAACCTCTGGGTGTATCTGTGACAGTGTTTCCAGAAATGACTAAGTGATGAGGGAAGTCCATGTCTAAACGTGTGTGGCACTATTTTGTGGGTTGCTATCCCAGACTGAATAAGAAAGGCAAAGCAGAGGAGCACAAGTATTGATCTCTTTCTGCTTTCTGAGTGTAGACATAACAGGAACACGTGCTTCATACTCCTGTCCCCTGCCTTCCCTGCCGTGATGGACGTATGCCTTCAAACCAGAAGCAAAAAAAAGTCCCCTTCCTCCCTTAAGTTGCTTCTTGTCAGGGGCTTGGTCATAGAAACAGGAAGAGTAGCTAATGCATTCAGCGCTATGCTTCTGCTGAGCACCTGCTGCACGCCTGGTGATGTACATGCCGAGACACGGAAGAAGCAGGGACACAGGACCTTCACAGAGTTCTTGTTCTAGGGAGTCAGGTAACTTCAATGAGGTGTAGCAACAGGGAAACATATTTTCCTTCCAGATGGCTTTGCCTTCTTCTATGTGCCTGTGTTTCTTGTTTTATAGGAAGAAATCATTGACAACTCAGAGTTCAGGTGTTCTCCATTCTCAAATGGAACTGAATTTACTCCCGGGGTCTTTTGGCAATGTCTAGAAAAGAATCTGGTTATTACAGTTGCTTGTTATTAGCAACTTATAGGTAGAAACCAGGGATGCAGCTAAGCACCCTACCAAGTAAAGGAATAGCATTCCAAATGACAAAAATGCAAGTACACAAACCTTGATGTCCCAACCATCCACCCCTCAATAATTAGAATTCTTAATGTAGGAACACACAGTTGAACACAGATGTTAAAGACAGAAGAAAAGGTCTAGAGATATGGCTCAGAGGCTAAGAACCCTGGCTGTTCTTGCAGAAGGCCCAGTTCAAATTCCAGTACCTACATGGTGGTTAACAACTGTCTGAAACTCCAGTTCCAGGGCATCTGATGCCTTCTTCTGTCTTCCTCTGGCACTGTATGCCAGAAGAGCACTGGCATACATGCACGACACACACACACACACATACACACACACACACACACACACAAGAAAAATAAAGTCAAAATAATTTTAAAAGACAGAAAACACTTAAATTCTCAGTGGTTTTAACAATTTAGTTCTGGGGAGTTGATAATTTATGATGTATAAATATAAAAAATTTTAAATGATATCAGGGCTGCTAAGGCTCAGCTGGTTAAGCTGCCTGATACTGAGCCTGAGGACTGAGTTTAATCCCCAGAGCCCACGTGGTAGAAGAGAGCTGACTCGTGTACGTTGTCCCCTGATGTCCACATGTACACTGTGGGATATGCATACCTCTCCCCCAACACTAATGAAAAATGAAGGTTAAAAAATTAATAGCATCACCAAGTTTGGCATGGTGGCACATACCTGTAATACACTCAGGAAGCTGAGGCAGGAGGATTGTGACTTTGAGTTCAGCCTGAGCTACATAATGATATCTCATCTCAAGAAAAGAAACAAAACAAAAATTACTGCTGTTTAGGAGCATTTGTTCTATTTGGAAAAAAAAAAACTATAAGCAAGAAGAGTCTTAATCTAGAAGCTTCTCCCATGTATTCCACAGCTGGAGTTGTCTTTGCCCAGTGAGGCAGAAGACACCCAGGAGCTCGGTGCTGCCTGTGACCACATTGCTTACTTAGGGCAAGCCCAAGGCAAGAGTCATCTCATTTCCGAATTGTGAAGAAAAGCAAGGTATTTATCTTCGCTATTTAAAGGACGTGAAGCATTGCAACAATTAATGGAAGCACAGCCCTTGTGATGAACCCAGTCTGCACACAGAAGTAAACTGTGAAGATAGAAAAAGGAGGGGCAGGTTTGGGAAGGGGATGTCTGTCCATGTGACTTCTGTGTAGGAGAGAGAGGAGCTGCAGCCGTCCTCCAAACTAAGGACATTAGTTTAGAGATTCAGGTGCACAAAACAAAATACCCGATTCTGCAGGACCCTCCCACTCTCCCAGTCCACAAGCTAACCCGATTGGCAGTCAGAGTTGCCCTCACATCTTTTGAAGGTCACCTTCTCCTCTCCTGCTACTCCATCCAGGTGCACTCTTACTTGGGCAAATTACCAAAGTACATTAAGATTATTCTTCCTGGAGATGAGGCTAAAGAGTGAGCCATACTGACTACAATAGTTTCGGCTATTTAGTAGGTTGGAGGTTTAGAATCTATACCAATAAATATAAATTAAACATAAGTTAGTACTGATCAATTCTATCTAGGTATGAAAACATTTATTTCTGGAGTTATGTAAGGGTTGAAATGTAGCTTATTGGTAGAACACATGCCTAGAATTCTCAAAAATTAAGACTTATTTAAATTTGCCACTTAAAATTTTTGTTTTTTAAGACAGGGTCTTCTTTTAGCCCCAGGTGGCCTAGAACTCACTTCATAGACCAGGCTGGTCTTGAACTCACAGAGATCCACCTTCCTCTGCCTCTCGAGTGCCAGGATTAAAATTTAAATTTTTAAAAAATAATTTATTAATTACTTTTATTTTCCATGTATGAGTGTATTGCCTGCATGTATGTAAGGGTACCTGTGTCATGTAGTGTCTGAGGAAATCAGAAGAGGGTATTGGATCCCCTGGAACTGGAGTTACACATAGTTGTTAGCCATGGTGTAGATGCTGGAAACTCAACCCAGGTCCTCTCCAAGAGTAGCTGGTGCTCTTTACCACTGAGCCATCTCTCCAGGCCTTTAAATTTGCCTCTTTAAGGGAATTAATATCATTACAGCAATAATAATAATGGGTAGCACTATTCCTTCTCTGGTGGATACCTCACACATGGAGTATCACATTCTGTCTCCTTTAAGTGTTGCCACAGCCCTCTAAAGTTAGTGGCATCATCCTCATGAGCTAGATAAGAATGCTTGCACACAGTAAGGTTACCCAGCTCAGTCAGTGGTAGAGATGAACCCAGGGAACGTGTCTACTAGCTAGAAATATAAGTAACTAATAGCGTTTATCTTTCTCATTGCTGTGACCAAATATTTGATCCAAGCAACTTCAGGGAGGAGGGATTAACTTGGGTTCACAGGTACACAAGGTAGGGTTCATCAGGGTGGGAAAGTCACAGCTGAGGCTCAGTCCATAGCGGCCAGAGCACACAGAGCACGGGTAGTTGCTTGTCACATGGTGCCGACCAGTAGAAAGGTCTAGCCTCAAGTCCCACCCACACCCCCCAGCTACCCATTCTTGCTAGCTAGGCTCTGTGTCCTAAAGGAACCAAAACCTCCAAACCAGAACCACAAGCCTGGGACCTAGTATTCCAACACAAGGGCCTGTGGGAGATGTTTCACTTTCAAAACATCAGATAGATATCTTATTCTTCCCACAGGATTCCACTTGTGAGTTCTCTCCCAGGCCAGTGGAGGGAGTTAAGACCTTAGGTATTCCTATTCTAGCAAGGAAAGGGTCAGGAGGAGGATTCTTTGCTGTCTCTTGAATTGTCTCTTCTTTTTCTTTGGCAGCAGGAGGGCATGGGAAATATTCGGAGGTTGAGACATGATCTCATTATGTAGCCCAGGCTGGCCTTGAACTTAGTCTTCCTGCCTCTGCCTCGAAAGTACTGAGATTACATGTACACACCTTGCTGGAACTCTGCTTCCTGGAGAAGCACCATCACAATGATGTTCTGCACCATCCACAATGATGTTCCAGAACAACAGTGGGAGGCTCAGAGTCAACGTCAACTACACACCATCAACCCTTGACTTAATGGATGCACAAGATGCTGGAGTGTTGGGCTGACCGATGGCAACACTGTTACCATAACCACATGCTACACTCAGGGTGGATGAGTTAAGAGCTCTGACTGTAGTCCAGGGCTGACTCTCCACTATATGGACTGGTGGCTTCCTTTGACCTCTCAGGCAACACACAGACATACAGGGTACTGTGAAGGGTGCATATGCTCGGGGGTACAGAAGTTTGGAACACCATGTAGGAGTTAAAGACAAGTTTTTTAGTTCAAGGCTGTTCAAGTTGTTTTCTGTTTCATTTGTCAAGGGATGCTTGAGATCAAGTCTCTACGGAAACAGATTAAAGAGAGTGTTAGTGAATTCAATTGGAAAGAAAGATAGACTAATAGGCACCCTTGGGAAAGGGAGGAGGCGATGCTGTCCGGCTTTCAACTTAATAGAGGAGTTCGGTCCAAGTGGGAGGACGTTTCTACATCCTCAGCCTTTAAATAGGCTGCAGAGATCATTATTTGTGATCTATGTTCTCGCTGCCTGGACAGGGCCTCGCTGCCTCCTTGGCTGTCTTCTTGTCATTTTGGCTATTTCTGGCCACACAGATCACCTGATTTCCTCTCCATCTTCTTTCTTGACCTTTGGTTCTGTCATCATTCATGGGGTCTGGGCTGGAGAGACTTCATGCTTTGCCACAGTGGTGTGTGGAGGCTCTGAAGGCTTTCTCTGTCTGCTGTGCTCCCCAGCCCCTCCTTCTCAAGGAGCCTCGGGAGTGACCGGATCCTCTACAGAGAATTGCCCTTAGACCTCAGTCAGTTGCTCTCTCTACTCATTGTAAGGGACCTACAGGTTTCCTTTGCTGTGGGCAGCCTGGGAAGTGGCTGCTGCTTCCAGAATCCTGGCTGAATGGGCAACTCTTTCCTTCCATTGGCCTCTTCCCTGGCCTGCAAGTTTTATCTCAAACAGGAAAAATCTCTATTTCATACTTTCTCTTTCTTTATGTTCGCCTTCTTCCTACAATCTCTTTAGTTAGAAGAGATTCGGGTTTATTTGCTGCTAAATGAGGCAGGCATGTTTAGGGAGAAATTCCTCTGTTAATGCTCCTTCAAAGTATCCTTTAAAGTTATTTGCTAACTATTGTGTGTGTGTATGATATGTGTGTGTGTGTGTGTGTGTGTGTGTGTGTGTTATATCACAGCATACTGTGAAGGTCAGGGGACAACTTTTATAAACCAGTTCTCCTTCCATATTGCCAAGGCAGAGTCTGTCTTTAGCATCTGCCCTGTTGCTAAGGCAGAGTCTGTCTTTCACATCTGCCCTGTTGCATACCCCTGGAGAGCTGGCCCAAGAGCTTCCGGCCAGTCCCTCCATTTCCAGTTTCCATCTCTCCATAGGAATGCTGGGATTACAGACTCAGGCCACCGCATCCAGCTGGGATAGGCCATCAGCCTTGCTCAGCAAGTACTTCTACTTGCTGAAACGCCTCGCCAGTCCCCACTTAGCAATTTTTGCTTACTTCTCTGACTTGAACACCATCTTTTATTCATATTTTATGTTCATGAGTGTTTTGCCTGCCTGCATGTATGTCAGTGTGCCCCTGTCATGCAATGCCCATGGAGGCCAGAAGAGGACATCAAATACCCTAGAACTGGAGTTTTAGACAGTTGTTAGCTGCCATATGGGTCCTGGGAACCAAACCTGGGTCCTCTGCAAGAGCAGCCAGTGCTCTTAATCACTCACTCAGCTCTCCAGCTGTTTCAACACCATCTTTAAGTTGGAGCAGCAAGTCTTGATACATGGGTGTTGTGGGAACAAAGGGATTCCTCTAGAAGGAACTCTGATGGTTGTCTACCAGGCTCCCCTTTGATGTAGTAACACGCTCTATAGTTAAAGAGTGGTACCAAATCCTCCTCTCTTTCCAGAAAGCCTAATTGTACTCTCTTTCTAAAGAGAAAAACTACATTATATCTACAACAGTATAGCTTCAGAATGATCTTCTTCAAAAAGATGTGATAAAACATGATCCAAGAGGAAATTAAACCATGAAGCCTTAACATGTACAAAACTGTCACAGACTGACAGTTCCGTTCACCTCTCTGTCCTGTTGAAGACTGACAGATGAATGCACTGGAGGCGGTTTCTGCTCTGGAACTTGAATAGCGGCCTACTCTAATTGAACAATTCATCTTCAGTAACAAGACATCAGACACTCGTGCTGTACTCTGTGCCCAGAGGAAATGGGAACTTCGCTGTGGATCTTTTAGTGAGAAGTCAATTATTTTCAGTATGTGGCAGGTGACCCAGGGAGACTTTGTGAGATGATGTAAAGTTGAAAATAATCAATAGCTGGAAACTAGTAACTATGCCCCTTGTTGGGATGTTTTGAGCTTTGGGACTGAAGGTTACTTAGGCCACAGAATAACCTCACTGGACTTTAGTGTCCATATCTCTTTGAAGTTCATTTCCGATAGATGTCACTTGGCAAAAGGAAAACACACTTGTTCAACATTTCTCTAGAATGCTGTGAAATGCTGCCCCCTTGTGGTTTGGCAGGGTTGGCTTTGTGTTGATTTTTAAATGAATTTTTAATTTTAAATGCACTTAAAATATTTTTATTAAAGTTTTGTGCATTTCATACAATATTTCTCAGTCCAATTTAGACTCATTCTCCTTTCCATGCCTCCGCCCCACCCAAGTTTATGCATTCTGCCATACATGTCTTGTAACTTGCTATGTAGACCAGGCTGGCCTTGAACTCACAGAGATCCATCTGCTTCTGCCCCCCGAGTGCTGGGATTAAAAGTGTGCACCACCATGCCCGGATTTTCTGAGTCTTTTTAAAGTTTTTCTATGCAGAGGTTTATTGTTTTTAGGGAGAAGTTTACTGTTTCAGGCAGTTCTTTGTCCCAGTCCTTTTGTTGTTGTTCCCTCCAATTTGTATTGCTCCAAAATACGCATATAAATATGTCACGATACACCAAAATTATAATTCTGAAAATAAACTGCAAAGTTCATGTAAACAAATTTTTAATTATAAATGCATTAACTATTAAAACAATTTCTTTGTTTTTGTGCTTGCCTTTTTTTTTTTTTATGCAGAGTCTTATGTATCTCAGGCTCCAGGCTGGCCTCAAACTCCACAAGCATGGAATGACCTTGAACTTCTGGTCTTCCTGTCTCCTCCTCTCAAGTACTGGGATTACAGGTATGTGTCACCACGCCAAGCTGAAACTCTGTTCTGATAACTTTTTAATGGCTGTCCATCTCCTCAGTTATTAAGACAAAGCATGCAGCTATAGGATTATATCTGCTACTGCACTTCATTCTGAAAAATTCTTTTCTAAGGTCCCTATGAGAAAATACTATGGTTTCCTTCATAATGATAAAGAAAGATAATAATCACAGTCCTTCCTCTTAAAAGACTCAGCTCTACATCTATAATTCGGACTTGGATGTGATCACCTCCCATGGAATTCCTGATTTTTTGTTTAAAAAAAGAACAAAGCCCCCTTCTAAACACCAGCCTCATTCTGCCCTTCCATGTGGGACGCTGATGCTGTGTAGACCAGCTGCTCTGTTGCAGTCAGTGTATCACTCAGGGACGCTTTTCCTTTCCCTTTGAGAACTGTTGAAAATGTGGAGAACCCGAGAGCTTTAAAATGATTTCCACTGTGGCTAGAGAGATGGCTCAGCGGTTAAAAGCATTGACTGCTCTTGCAGAGGACTGGGTTCCATTCCCAGCACCCACATGGTGGCTAAGAACCATCTTTAGTGCCAGAGTCAGGTGGATCTCTGTGAGTTCAAGGCCAGCCTGTTCTACATGGTGAGTTCCAGGCCAGCTGGGGCTACAGGGAGACCATGTCTGTCTGAAACCCCCCCCAAAACCCATGATTTCTACTACCTAGTTCCCTGAGTCAAATTCTGTGAACTTCCTCCTTCCCCTTATCTTCCTTCAGAGAGCTTAATAAGAATGACATTTAAAATAACTGTTTTAATAGATGTATAACTTACATACAGGAAAAAGACACAAAGCATAAGCATAAAGGTAAAAATTTATATATAGCTCCCCAACCAAATATCCAACATATTAGTGTCAGGAGGAAAAAGAATATTTCAGAGCCCTCAAAGACCCCCGGGGTCCCCTCCTAATTGATAATCTGTTGCTTTCCCCACAGGAACCTTTGCCTTGATTCCCTGTATGACTGTGAGGGAAGCAGTCTATGTCATGCTTGGGTCTGGGTGTGTCAGGGGATGCCATGTGAGTGTATCATACACACAAAAACCACAGGGAGCTCTGCACTTCACATTTGTGCATTTTGATGCATGCATGTTATGCCCCAGCCATTTTTATGCCAGGTTTTTATTCATTTGTTCCTAACGGTCATATTAGCTCCAAGTTGCCTTTCTGTTAACACTTTCTAAAATGATCAAAAACAGGCTAGAAGGAAATTTGAATTGGTGTTATAATATTAACCAAAGTGCATATTCTATTCCAGCCAGATCAGTTTCTCAACTATTAACCCCTTTCTGTCCCAGATTCTTCCCAGGATTCCACATTGCAGTCACTTGCTACTGCTTAGTCTCCCCACACCTCTCCACTGTGACCTGAGGGTGAATAGAACTTTGTACAGCTTCTCTTTCAGATCCACAAGCTCAATTCCACCTGGGACTGTTGAACGCTTAACAGCTCTGGGGCCTGAACCCTGGCTTTCTACAATCTCTAGACGTTTCCTCTTCAGGCTCCATTTATTTCATTACAATAACCCACTGTCACCAAGGCGATTTCTCCCACTCCCAGGTCACATTGGTTCTCTGGAAGTGGCTGTGTTAGGTCAGGCAGACTCCATTCTCCCTGTGGCATGCTAGCTCATGATGTTTTCTCCTTCCCATAAGCTTAGGAATTTAACAGCCATCTGCCTCTTGCAAAAGAAGCTTCTTTAAGGAATGGTGACTGAGATACTTGTCTGTAAATATAAGGATCCATGTTAAGCACATAATAAGAAATTACATTTGTCTAGGGATGTGACAGCCTTGAGATTTTCTCTAAGCTCTATGACCTCTCCAGCCATTTGTATTTGGCTATGTTTACAGTACCACACATGAGTTCCCTTCCAATTAGATAGCTGTTGATTACCCCCAGGATAAAAGTGCTACTACTGCCCCAATATAGTTTTCTGTGCCTGTGATTGTTGAGGTTGTTAGGCCTTAAAAGCTTGGGTTGAACCTTTTATTGATGTTTTCCCTTAGCAGCTTGCATAGTATCCTTTTGCAACAGACAGAGACTATCACAAAGTTCCACAACTGGTCATACACAGAGATTAAGTTGTCTGTGACATATCCAACCCTAAATGACACATTTACAATGGAAACTCTATACCTAAGGCAAATGGAACATAGTGGAACAGGGGTAGACAGAATACTCACACATCTCTCAACTTCACTGAAGCTTCCTCATGCAACAGAGGGCAATGAACCTAGGGCTCCCGGACCATTGTGGAAGGGGGGTTGGAAAGATTGAAAGAGCCAAGGGAGGAGGTGCATGACCACATGGAGCAGGCTCCTGGGACCTTGCTCATTTAGACCTACAGCAATGGTGACAGTGTGCACAAGACCCATGCAAACTCAAGCAGACAGAAGCCTAGCATAGAATTGTGGAAAGGAACAGGAGGCTCCTTAGTTCTTAGCCAAAGAACTATTGGGCAGCTGATTACTACTCAGTGAGGAAGAGCTGATCTTTTTTAAGGGACTAGAGCCCAGTGGATGAACTTGTACTGAGGGATGTCAGGGGACACTAACTTGACTCCATAGGCCTTAACATAAATGACAGAATGCATGCAATCCAGTGGGAGACTATGGGAGGGTGCCAATGAAGAAGGAGTAAAAAAGGATTAAGATGCTGTATATGAAATACACAAAATTCAATAAAATATATTTTAAAAAGCATACATTTATGGCTCCTTTAAGGCTGACTAAGCAGTGACCCTGATGTCCCTGACAGATGCATCTCTGCTTACCTTTGTTAATTTCTTTAACGTGCCACAGGATAAGATGGCATTTAATCCCACCCCAACTCCACCTAGCTAATGCTTTACTCTCCTTCTTAGAGAGGCTAGTAGTTTAAGAGCAGACAGCTGAGTATAGGACCGACTATGTGTGTGCAGCTTTCACATTATGTGTATGCTGCTGTGGCTCTGGGTTCCCATGAATATAACAAGAATAAGAATATCATATAAAAATGAGTCATAGCTCATCTATGACCATTGTATCACAACTGTAAAGAACTGAATTCCAGTAGCGAGTACAGAGCACAACCCGTGGTGCAGCTTTGAGTCTTGCTGCCTCCCATGCTTCCTTCGCTCCCAACGTTCCTCTGCCTTGTTTCCGGCTCATCTACTAGAGAAACAAGAGATTCATTTATGGCCTAGCGGTTAAGAGCGCTGACCGCTCTTGCAGAGGATCCGGGTTCGATCCCCAGCACCCACATGGCGGCCAAGAGCCGTCTGAGACTCCAATTCCAGGAGAACTCCAGTTCCAGGGGAGTCCTCTTGTGACTTTCGCGGCGTTGCGCGTCACGGGTGCACAGACTTGCATGCACACAGTACATTCATACACATACGGAAATAAATAAAATTAAAAAAAAAATTTAAATAGTAATACTACCAGCTCCTGTCTCCAAGTGCGTTTAGGTTATACCTAACACGGAGCCACACCCTCTTGAGACTGTCTTTTTTTGTTGAGACAGGGACTCATGCTGTCTAGGCTCAGCTTGATCTCATAATCCTACTGCCTCCACTTCGCAGGTGCTGGGATCACAGGCACAGGTGCGTCCCACCATGCCCAGGTTAGGCCTATTTTACATAAATCTCCCAGTGACCCTATGAGATGGGTTTATCTTGTATCTGAGGAAAGGGACCCTTAGTGATGTCCTTTTACTTCCTTGTGATAATAGGAATGTTGCGTTATAGGGACATGATATTATTCAGATCCACCTATGCAGGCTTCCTTATTGACTTTGCTTCTTCCCGGGTCCACAAATATTAATGACTCAGACACACAATGCATAGAATAGCCACAAAATCAGAATCCTACACAAGAAGTTAAAGACAAAAAATGATGATAAAAAGTTGAGAAGATCTGTGTGAATGAGGAACTTCTTGAAAATATGAATAAACAGAGCACTAGTAATAGGGGTAGTATTGGAAAAAATGACTCAAAAGATAATTTTGTGTGGATGATAAACTCATGAAAAATCAGGAAAAAATAGCTGGAAGTGACTTATGTAAATGGGTAGGTTTTGATCTAAATACTGAGTGGCTTGAAAAGAGCATCATGAAAAGCAGAAAGGGGGTGCTGTAGAGATAGATGGCTTAGTGGATAAGACCTGGCTTCAGTTCCCAGCATGTACATGCTGCTAACAACCATCAATAACTCCAGTTCCAGGGGATCTGATGTTCTCTTCGGGCTTCTATGGCCATTGCATGACATGGGTGCACTTACATGCATATAGGCAAAATGCTCATTCATACTCATAAAAATAAAAGAAGTCCATTAAAAGCAGAAGTAGGTAGAATAGCAATCATTTGCACGTAGGAAAAGTCTGTATTGTTTGGGGAAGATTTGCTTCTTAAATGTGAACATATGAGGTAATGATGCGGCAGAGGTTTTGTGTGTGTACGTGGATAAAAAGCTTTAATATATATTTATATATTACATATAAATGATGACAGTGGCCACATTTTTAAAACATAAGCAGAGAAACACACATTTTTGGATGCTGAGACATCTAGGCTACTGGCCAAACCATGATTTTTATGAACACAAGGCAAGTTGGCTTGCTCACCTGCTTCTCCCCTTGGGGAAGATCTTTGGGGAACATTTCAAGAACTTCTTATATCCTGTGTCATGAGGAAGCCTGTAAGCACCTCCAGGTGCTTACAAACCTTGCTGGCATGAATTTCTACTGCTCTAAACCCGCTTCTTCTACCCATGAGGGCCTGGGCTCTGCTGACCTCGCCCTTCAGTTCTCAGGTACTGTCAAGGCACTATTCTCCTCTTTCCATCCTGAGTTATCTGAGATCCAGTGAAGGAGCAGCCCGTGCTTGACTCGAGGGTGACACATCTTCTTTTTTATCAATGTATATTTTTATTGATTTTTATAGATTTCATACAATATATTTTAATCATACTTAGACTTCCCCTGTGCACCCATCCACAGCCCATCCACAGGATTTCATGCATTCTATTTTTTTTTTCCTTTTTTTGGTCTTAGTAAGACAGGGTCTCCCTGTAGCCCCAGCTGGGCTGGAACTTGCTATGTAGACCAGGCTAGTCTTGAACTCCCAGAGATCTGCCTGCCTCTGCCTCCAAAGTGCTGGGATTAAAGGTGTGCCACTACGCCTGGCACATTCTGTCTTATAAAGCCTATTGAGTCAAGTTTGTGTGCCCAGATGTCAATTCGTGTGAGTTCATCCACTGGGGCCTGGTCAGCTTATCTAATGTCACTGCCTTAAAGAAGATCAACTCTCCCTCACTGGGGAGTGGTCAGCTGCTAATAGTTCCTCCTTAGGGTTGAGGTCTCCTACCTATTTCCCCACTTCTCTGATGGTTTTTATCTGATTGAGTTTGCATGGGTCTTGTGCATACTGTTGCCATTGTTGTAACTTCATATGAGCAAGTTCCCAGAAACCTGGAGAGCCCTGTTTCCTTCTGGCCATCTACCAGTCCTGGCTCTTACAATCTTTTTGCCCCATCTTCTGCAATGGTTCCTGAGCCCTGGGTGGGTGAGGTTTAATGTAGGAGTCCTATCCAGGGACACTCTCTGTAGTCTCTTATTCTCTGCACTTTGGCGCTTTGTGACCTTCTGCGTTTTTCACCCTCTGTTGCACGAAGAAGCTTCACTGATGAGAGTTGAGAGATGTATTAGTATCTCTCTACTACTTGTTCCACTGTGTTCTGTGAGCCTTGGGTGCAGAGGTTCCATTGTAGATGTGTCACTTAGGCTTGGGCATCTCACAGACACTTATTTTCTGTGTGTGACCAATTGTGAAACTCTGTACTAGACTCCAGAGTATGACACATCTTTGGTGCAGAAGACGTTGATTCTTAGGATGATTTCTCTCCAGATGGTCTATACACTAGAGACGTGACTAAGGACAGGAAGAAGACAAGGATATCATTTGGATGTAGCAAAACGGAAAAATATTAAATCCAGAAGGAATGCAGAGTGAACTCCTTTCTGGCAAGGATGTTCCATTTTTCCAGGCTTGCTGCCCAAACATAGAATCAGCCTGCCTCTTGCAGGTGTCTTTGTGACACGGTGGTAGTCATTTCATGGCAGGAGATCGAGCTGGCTTAATATCAGAAAAGACAGCCCAAAGATGGAGAGGAGATTCCATTTATCCTTCCTCCAGCCCTCTTTGCTTTGCATCTAGATTTTTATTTCATGGAATTTTAACTTCTGCTTATGTGGCAGAGAAACTGTTTTCAAACTTAAAAATGATACAAATTTTTTTAAAAATGCAAAAATTATAGGGTGGGTGAGATGGCTCAGTGGGTAAAGGTGCTTGTGGCCAAGTCTGATGATCTGAGTTCAGTCCTTGGAACTGACTCTCCCAAGTTGTCCTCTGAACGCCACATGTAAGCCATGGCACACATACCCCTATCCCCCACGCTTGTAAGTTTTAAAATAAATGTAAATGAAAAAGACTATAAAGCAAGGCAAATCCATATTCGAAAACATTAGCAGTGCAAAACACAAAAAGAAGACTATATTGTCTATTATCTCATCACTCAGAAAAAAAATCACGCTTTACACATTAGTACATTTTCTTTGAGGCTTTCTTCATGTATATAATGCATAGTCTGTTTTGTTTTGCTGTTATGATTACCCTCGTCTCTTAAGTTTCACATACAATCATGACCTTTCCTTAGAATAATTCCTAAAAGTGAATGCAAACATTAAATCACCATCAAAAGTACACATGTTTTGAGGGTCTTCTCTTTAGTTCCCACACATATTTCCAGGCTTTCCTCTCCTCTTAGCTTCCACAGGGACCTGGGGATATGAGGAGAGTCACAGCACTGCTGTTCTGTCCTTGTCAACATCTTCATTAGCTGAGGAATTGAGAAAATAAGCATCTGGTTATTACCCAAATGTAATTCTTTTTATTTTTTAAACATTCTGCTATATGATTAAAATGAGCTTGCAGGACATATATTATGTCCATGGTATAAGTATTCAGAAATATAAGTATAACCAGGGAGTACAGAGGAGTTCTCTTGTCATGGGATGTAACAGGACCAATGGCTGGAGAGTCAGGGGAGCCTGTCTTCAAGTGTTGTCACCAAAAGGGAAAAATTGAAGCATGATTGTTAAAAAAGGTACAAGGTAAGAAAAATGATTGGTCCAAATACATATATAGAAAATCGTATATGAGAAATCGGATTGTGTTTGGGCTACAGTGCAAATTTATTTCTCTTTTTTAGGAGAGACTTCTGTGTCAGCGAAACTGAACTTTAGGAGGCATGCGCAATTATGAGAACTAGTTATACAGTCTTTTGAAATATTGAGATGAAAATATGGAAGGCATTATTTACAGGAGGTGTTTATTTTAGGAGAGAGAGTTCATAGCCCATAGAAACATTCCCAGATAGAAATGTTTTGTGAATGAGGCTGGAGACATGGCCTAGCGGTTAAGAGCACCGACTGCTCTTGCAGAGGACCTGGGTTTGATTCCCAGCACCCACATGGCAGCTGAGAACTGTCTTTGATTCCAGTTCCAGGGGAATCTGACGCCCTCTTCTGACCTCTGCAGCATTGCATGACACGGGTGCACAGACCTGCATGCAGACAGCACATTCATACACATTAAAAAAATACAAAAAAGAAATGCTTTGCGAATGTTCTGTGGTCCAGATGCGAGGACTTTGGTCTTGTCAACGCCCTTAACTTCATGAGTCTGTGGAGGATGGGGCTCAGTCATACTACCAAAATCAGAAGAGATTATAGAACTTTCCAGAGTATAAGATGACTGCAGCAGCATCTTCTCCCTCTGTTGGCAGAAGAGTGTGCGGACACAAATGACATTCCGGGGTGGAGTTCAGGTGGAGTCCGCTCACATGGTTACACAGGCACTTCTAGCTCCTTACTTTATGCAGTCTTTGTGGTACCCCTGTCTAAATCTTTTCCTGGAGCCTGAACTCTTCAAGGCAGCTCTTCACATTGAAGCAAAACATACCCTGTGTTTCAGAGAAACCGAAAGAACATCCAGGAAAAGTGTAACCATTTCAGACCTAAACACAGATGTGTGCCAATGTGAGACACATATTAGTAGCAAAATGTATGTGCTGCAAAGAGCTGTTCATTCATTCATTCCTGCTTTCTGAATACCCATGAGATCCTCTTTAGAAGTTCACTAACAACATACAAGAAGGGAATCCTGAGAACTGTAGCTCAACTGGTCACACAGACATATTACAAAACCCAGTAAGCAATCCAAACCTTCAGTCCTGCAGAGTCTGAATCCCTCTCCTATCTCTATTAATTAATCTAGCCTTCATTTTTGCAGTACTGGGGGTGTAGAACTCAGGGCCTCACACTGCTAAGCAAGTACTCAGCTACTGAGTGGGATCCCTACTTGTCTACTGACTTGAATCACAAGATATGGAACTATTAGAGACTCATTAGAAGATCAGTTAAGGTTTGACTTTAAAATTATGGATTTAAACATTCGTTCTCACCTGTTGGAACTGTTCTGGAGAGGCTGACGAACCTTTAGAACACAGACCTTGGCTGGTGAGGATGGGTCACTGGAAGTGGGACTTTGAGGGTTATAGACTGGTGAAGCATGAGGTGGCCCCCATCATAATGTGCTAGCAAACCAGAAACCATCCACTAGGCCATGACTCTCAAAGGCTCACCCCAATGTAAGCCTGGTGGCCATAATCAGTCCCTGGAACCCATACAAAGAGAAGAAGTCAGTGGGACCACACCTTCTATCCCGCACTCGAGCTCTGAGATCTCTGCCCTTCCTTCCTGTAAGCAGCCCATTATTGTTCCCTTATTTCCCGCTGATTTGCAGTGGATCACAAACACCAGTTTTCCATTGTGTAAGTCTTGTTCCTTGTGAAGTCTCACTGTCCAATAGCTTCAGCTTTCAGTGATGTTTTTCCTTAAGTCAGCATTTGCTATGTACAGTGTGAACTGCCGAGGCCTTCTACATCCTTATTCGGTGCTCTGTGTAGCATGTCTTTGGGTGATTCTCTCTAGATCCATGGGTCTTTGTTTCTTGTTTATAATTATTCTAATCTATTATAGTTATAATTCACTTAGACTCTCATATTATTCCACAGTGGGCCAGTGGAAACATTTCAGACTGGCCCTGTATCTCTTTAGGATGGTCTGATCAAATTCTGAGCAGTTCCTTTCCTTTCTGGAACAAGCTGTCCAAGGATTACTTTGTATTTTCCCCTGTTTACCTTGGAATCAGTTATTTCTCCAAATGGATTCCTTTTCTTGAGGCAGAGTGCCTAGAAAGTCTTCATCACCCCTGGGATCACTGCTTCTAGATCTTTCCAGCTCACTCCCATAGATTTCCTCCTTGGCTTCTGTTCTTTGGTATTTTCACCTTTCTTTACAACAGTGAGAAAAATAACCCCCCTCATATCAGTCTATTTCCTGATTTACTCAATCCTACAATACACATCAAGTAGCACCAAAATTGCCACATCTCTACCATTACCAATAACAAACCCAGTAAGTAGAATTATAGGTGCCTGTCACTTGGTGGTTCTGCCCCTGTGTCAGGGACACTTAATTAGAGAATGTTTTCATTTTCCCTTTGGGTGTAGATACATTATTCACAGGAAATATGGCAAAGGTGAGTTTTGTCTGTTCAGATTAATCTTTAGGGCTTTTGTGGGCTACATGAATGAAATTATCAAATCACAAATTATTTAAACAAATAAATTTTACCCTTCTGGCAACTGAAAAATGCCATTTTGCTTTTTAATTTGAACTTAACTATGAATGAAGTTGAAGAACTTTTCATGAGTGTTAGGGACATTTCTACCTCTTTGGTGGGCATGCTATCTGCTTCATGCATTTTGCCCATGGGGTTTTGATCTTTTTTTTGTCATTTTTGTCTTTTAGAAAAGTTGTTGCTTATTTTGTATATGTGGTGTGTGTGTGTGGTGTGTGTGTGTGGTGTGTGTGTGTGTGTGGTGTGTGTGTTGTGTGTGTTGTGTGCGTGTGTGTGGTGTGTGTTGTGTGTGTGGTGTGTGTGTGTGGTGTGTGTGGTGTGTGTGGTGTGTGTGGTGTGTGTGTGTGGTGTGTATGTGTGTGTGGTGTGTGTATGTGTGTGTATGTGTGTGTGTATGTGTGTGTGCGTGCATGCATGTGTGTATGTGTGTGTGTATGTGTGTGTGTGTGTGTGTGTGTGTGGTCTTTCTGCCATTGCACTGCATTGTTCAGGCTAGCTGGACTGCAAGATTGTAGCCAATTCTCTTATTTTTATAATTTTTTTTATTAAATTTTTGAGATTTGATTACAATGTAATTTGATGGTATTTAGATTCCCCTCCCTATTTGTCCCTCCCCTTATTTCCCCCATCCAATTTAAATGCACTATATTATATATTACATTATATATGATTATATATGTATATATTTGTATATAAAATAAAGGCCATCGAGTCTAATTGGTGTCCTCGATTGTCCTTCAATGTGGGCCCACCCACTGGAGCCTGGCCAACCTACCAAGATTCCTGTCCTTGAAAGAGTAGCCTTTGGCTGCCAAACTTTTCTTACGCTGGAATTTCTTACCCACTTCATGTCTAAGCTGAGTCTATGTCTGATTTGAGCTTGCATGAGATTTGTGCATGATGTCACCATTGCCGTGAGATCACGTGAGTAACTGACCAGGTATCTGGAAAACTCTGTTTCCTTGTGGTTATCCACCACCTCTGGCTCTGACAATCTTTTCGTCTCCTCTTCCACAGTGATTCCTGAGCCTTGGCAGGAGAAGTTTGATACAGACGTCCTGTTGAGGGGTACGCACTCCGCAGCCTCTCATTCTCTGCGCATTGCTGGCTGATTCTCTTATGTCTGCCTCACGTATTGCTGTGGGAACCCTAAGAATGCAGGTGCACAGCACCCCATTCAGCGTTTCACATAGATTCCCATAGATTCTGTGGAAAGCGGGGTTATTAGGTCTGTGTGGCAAGTGTTTTTTTCACACTGGGTTATTTCCTCAGCCCCATTTTTGTTTCATCTAGATGTTTAAGAATTGAATTAGTGATAGCTTGGTTGGGACAGTCACCAGGGATGGCGGAGCGTGAGGATGTAGCGGGCGTCCCGGCTGCTCTTCTGGATGCTGAGCAGGGTCCTGTGGCTCTCAGGTTTCTCTGAGCAGGGCGCTGCTCGGCAGCCCCGGATCATGGAAGAGAAAACACTAGAGGTTTATGATTTGATCCGAAGTATTCGGGACCCAGAAAAGCCCAATACTTTAGAAGAAGTGGAAGTGGTGACAGAGAGCTGTGTGGAGGTTCAGGAGATAAATGAAGACTTCTGGTTTTCATCAGGTTCACGCTCATTACTCTTTGGTAACTCTTATTGGGCTATGTTTAAGAGTAAATCTTCAGCGATGTTTGCCATTCAAACACAAGTTGGAAATCTACATTTCTGAAGGAACCCATTCAGCAGAAGAAGACATCAACAAGCAGATAAATGACAGAGAGTAGCAGCTGCAATGGAGATCCCCAACCTACGGCAAATTGTGGAACAGTGTGTCTTTGAACCTACTAGTAACTGTCTTAAGAGCCATTGAACTATAATCATTTGATATATTTGTTTAAATTCTTTTTAAAATGTAAAAGACTCATGTTTACTATGTAGGGAATTTAGCCGGGTGTGGTGGCACACGCCTTTAATCCTAGCACTCGGGAAGCAGAGGCAGACGAATCTTTGTGAGTTCAAGGCCAGCCTGGTCTACAGAGCAAGTTCCAGGACAGCTGGGGCTAGAGGGAGACCCTGTCTCAAAAAGACCAAAAAAAGAAAAGAAGAAAAAAAATATGTAGGGAATTTGTACCTCAACATTTTTATTTTTGTATGTATATGAATGTACTGTCTGCATGTAGGTTTGTGTACCCCTGTCATGCTATGCCGCAGAGGTCAGAAGACGGTGTCGGATTCCCCTGGAACTGGAGTTCTCCTGGAATTGGAGTTACAGATGGTTCTTGCCGCCATGTGGGTGCTGGGGATGGAACCCGGGTCCTCTGCAAGAGCGGTCGGCGCTCTTAACCGTTAGGCTATCTCTCCAGCCCCATACCTCAACATTTTTTAAAGGAATCTTTCCAAGCAAGTTCCTGTTCTAAGGTAGAATCTAATTATTCAGCGAATAACATTCTCAGGATTTCTAGTATAAGTGATCTGACAGAAAATATTTTCTAGTTATTCTGTGTAAGATGGGTTACTATTTTTCTGATGCTATTCTGATACAACTGCTTTTCATGTCAAATATGTATTCAGTTTAAATCATTAAAAAAGAAAAAAGAATTGTATTAGTTACTTTGCTGTTGCTTGCTGAAACACCATGATGGAAAGCAACTCACAGAAGAGTATATTTTGGTTTAGAGTTCCAGAGGGAGAATCCACAATGGAAGGAGGGCTGCAGAGAGGTGGTATGGTGGCACGGAAAGCCCAGATGTCACATCTCCAGTCCAAACACAAAGCAGAGAGTGAGCTGTAAGTGAGTCCAGGCTGTGAACACCCAAAGCTCACCCCCAGTTATGGCTTCCTCTAGCAAGGCTGCACGTCCTAAAGAGTTCACGTACGCAAGTGCGTGTACCCATGGGGACATTTCCCATCAAACCCCGCAAGAATTCTTTCTTTATGTGTTAGTGATGTCAGTTCTTTAGCCACACTGGAAATTGAAAACGTCCCAATGTGTTTTGGCTTTGTTTATAGATTTTGTGTTATACAAAGCCTTTTAAAAAAAAAGTTGTCTTTTGTATTTTATGCGGTGCTGGGGATTGAGTCCATAGGGAATGCACATGGCAGACAAATGCTTTCTACTCAGTCCCAATCCTAATTTTTATACAGTTAAATTCATGAATAATTTATTACATTTGGATTTTTACTTATGCTTTTATTATATTTCATTATTTATTTACTTTTTGTTTGGCTGAGACAGATTCTCACTTTGAAATTCCGGCTGGCCATGAATTTGTGGTCCTCCTGCTTCAGGCACTCAAGTAATGGGATTACTGTGCTCCCACATCCAGCCTGTATCTGGAAGTTTAGACAAATTCAGAAAGTCTGTCTTTACCAGGTTCCAAAGAAATTCATCTATGTTTTCTTCTCACATTTGCATGGCTTCATTTACAATTTTTTGTATCTATTTATTTTTATTTCATGTGTATGAGTGTTATGCCTGCATATGTGTAACTGCACCTGTGTTGTGCACTGCCTGTGGAGGGGAGAGAAGGCATCAGATTCTCTAGAACTGGAGTTAACTGGAGTTATGAATGGCTGTTAGCTGCCATGTGTGTATTGGGATTCAAACCTAGGTCTTCTGCAAGAACAGCCAGTGTTCTTAACTGCTCAGCTGTCTCTTCAGTCTCTCTCTCTCTCTCTCTCTCTCTCTCTCTCTCTCTCTCTCTCTCTCTCTCTCATCTTTTTGAGGCAGGGTCTCCCTGTAGCTACAGGCTGGCCTGGAACTCATTATGCAGACCAGGCTGGCCTCAATCTCAGAGATCCTCCTGCCTCTGCCTCCCAAGTGCTGGGATTAAAGATGCGTGCCACTATATCTTCTCTCTCTCTCTCTCTCTCTCTCCCTTTCCCACTTGGGATTAAACCAGGGCCATTTGCATGCTAGGCAAGCATTGAGAATATCCAGCCTCTGGGATCCTATTTTGAAAAATAACAATTACCTCAAAATTAAGTAAAATATATTTTAAATTAGAAAATAATTATACAAAGTGCATTATATATCTGAAAATGTCATAATGAAACCCATAAATTTGTGTAATTAGGAACAATGATGTAGATATCAATTTATTTTGGATAAAGATATAGTGTGTGGTAAAAAGGAGTTACAAAATCATGAAAGTGGTGGGCATGGTGGCGCACACCTTTAATCCTAGCACTCGGGAGGCAGAGGCAGGCAGATCTTTGTGAGTTCAAGGCCAGCCTGGTCTACAAAGTGAGTTTCAGGACAGATGGGGCTACAGGGAGACCCTGTCTCAAAAAGACCCAAAAAAATCATGAAAGTATGAGCTCATCATTACAAAATATTTCAAGATCTTTTTTGTTTGTTTTTTATAATTTTTTAAATGTTTATTTATTTTTATGTGTATGAATGTACTGTCTGCATGTAGGTTGGTGTACCCATGTTGTGCAATACCGAGGAGGTTAGAAGAGGGTGTTGGATTCCCCTGGAACTGGAGTTAAAGACAGTTCTCAGCCGCCATGTGGGTGCTGGGAATCAAACCCAGGTCCTCTGCAAGAGCAGTCGGTGCTCTTAACAGCTAGGCCATCTCTCCAGCCCCTCAAGATCTTTATACACAGAGGATAGTTTTATACAAGACTTTTAGTGGTGCTTAGGGGTTGAATTCTGGGTAATTCTTTTTGTTTTATTTCTCCTTTTATAATTTTCCATAATAAACATAGAATTATTGGCTAAAAATCTATAAATTTTTTTTCCAATTTTTTAATTGAAAAAAATTTTTAATATATTTTTAAAATTTTTATTTATTTATTTTCTATGTGTGTGAATGTACTGTCTGCATGTAGGTTTGTGCACCCATGTTGTGTAATGCCGTGGAGGTCAGAAGAGAGTGTCGGATTCACCTGGAACTGGAATTCTCCTGGAATTGGAGTTACAGACGGTTCTCAGTTGCCATATGGGTGCTGGGGATCGAACCTGGGTCCTCTGCAAGAGCAGTCGGCGCGCTAGGCTATCTCTCCAGCCCCTAATTGAAATTTTTATGTGTTTCATGCATAAATTTTCAATCAGTCTTAATCACCTTTATATCTACTTTTCCCTTGGCACCCTCCAGGAAGGCCCTCCCCCCCAGTCACACATTCCATCGTTGTATCTGAAATGAAGCATTTTAATACTCAACAGAAATGGTCAGTCTTTCAACACCATCTTTGTAATTTATTAGCTTTAACTTAAAGCCTTTTTTGTCCATGGAAAACCACGGGGTTTTTGTTTGTGTGTTTGTTTGGGCCTCTGGGAAAAATGACTTGGGTAGAAAGTTTTCTGCAGAGCTATTTGATTTCTAGAAATGAAAAGCTTTCTTCAGCAATGAGGCTGTGAACAGCAACGGAGCAGAGGCTGTGATTCTCTGGGGATCTTTCTGAAGAATCTGGACTGGCTTAGATGACCTCCTGCATAGAGGCAGAAAACTGAGTTGGTGATTTCCCCTGTGCCTTCAGGAGGGGTCCTGTGACTCGGCGGGCATGTCCCCTGCTCTGAGTGTCCCCTGTGCCTTCAGGAGGGGGTCCTGTGACTCTGTGGGCATGTCCCCTGCTCTGAGTGTCCCCTGTGCCTTCAGGAGAGGGTCCTGTGACTCTCTGGGTGTGTCTCCTGCTCTGAGTGTCCCCTGTGCCTTCAGGAGGGGGTCCTGTGACTCTGCGGGTGTGTCCTCTGCTCTGAGTGTCCCCTGTGCCTTCGGGAAGGGTCCTGTGACTCTGCAGGTGTGTCCCCTGCTCTGAGTGTCCCCTGTGCCTTCGGGAAGGGTCCTGTGACTCTTCGGGTGTGTCCCCTGCTCTGAGTGTCCCCTGTGCCTTCAGGAGGGGGTCCTGTGACTCTGCGGGTGTGTCCCCTGCTCTGAGTGTCCCCTGTGCCTTCAGGAAGGGTCCTGTGACTCTGTGGGCATGTCCCCTGCTCTGAGTGTCCCCTGTGCCTTCAGGAGGGGGTTCTATGACTCTGTAGGCATGTCCCCTGCTCTGAGTGTCCCTTGTACCTTCAGGAGTGGGTCCTGTGACTCTGTGGGTGTGTCTCCTACTCTGAGTGTCCCCTGTGCCTTCAGGAGGGGTCCTGTGACTCTGCAGGTGTGTCTCCTGCTCTGAGTGTCCCCTGTGCCTTCAGAAGGGGTCCTGTCACTCTGCGGGTGTGTCTCCTGCTCTGAGTGTCCCCTGGCCCACGTGTCCCTCACTTCTTCATTACAGGAAATTGAACTAATTCCAGATGAAGAACTTTACAGCCTGAAGAGGATCTTTCTTGTCAATGGGTCTTTCTAGAACTGATCAGGGAACAAAAATTTACTGTGGAAACAGTATATCTGAGGACATGATAATAGCCCATTTTTCTGGGAGGAGGTAAAAAAGAATAAAAAAAGGCATTCCCAGGCAGATCAACTGTGTTTAGAAGCAGCTGATGTTATACTGTGAAGTCTGGGAAAACAGAATACATTGAAGGCTTCAGGGAAGTTGTGTTTGCATATATCATCAAACTGTATTAAAAAGGGAGGGGGTTTAAGATCATGTAAGTCAATTGCTTTTTTTCTAGCTAACCTATAGACTTGGTGATGAGGTCATATAAGTCAATTGCTTATTTTCCTAGCTAACCTGTAGACTTGGTGATGAGGTCATGTAAGTCAATTGCTTTTTTTCCTAGCTAACCTGTAGACTTGGTGATGAGGTCATATAAGTCAATTGCTTATTTTCCTAGCTAACCTGTAGACTTGGTGATGAGGTCATGTAAGTCAATTGCTTTTTTTTCCTAGCTAACCTGTAGACTTGGTGATGAGGTCATGTAAGTCAATTACTTTTTTTCCTAGCTAACCTGTAGACTTGGTCCTGCCTGATAGTCATTTAAGTTGTGCAGTTTAGCCAGGCGAATGTGTTTAGTACAATTTCACACCCACAGCAACAGAATTATTTACTTCTCTAGGATATGGGTGAATTTTAATACCAAATAAAATAGCTTTTGGCATTCTTCTGGTGTTACCAATGAATATTAAATGCACATGGTAGTTAAATGGGCTCAACTACATGTGTTCCTTTCAAAGACCAGATGAATTATATTTGTTTTTATCACTGACTGGAACTCTCTTGATTAAAAATGCATTTTTGTTCTGTGTAGTAAGAAAAGATCTCCAAATCTTGTTCAATTCTGTCACCACAAGCTGTCATAAATCCCTTCATTGTCGCAAGTGTAGACAGATGGGACTTGGCAAGGTCACTTCCTATGAGGTTTTGAATGAGCTGGGGATTGGTGAGCATTTCTTCCTTAGTCTAGGGCTGGCTCCCTGGACAAGATGTCTTTGGGCAAGGAATGTGTCTAATCCTTAAAAAACTTGGGTCATCCTCTGAGTTCTAAATAGAAGTGTTGTTTTTTTTTCTTTTTTTTTTCTTTTTTTTTTTTTTTTTTTTGTCTTGTTTGAGAAATTCGTGGGATTAGTTATCATACAAGTTGGCCCATGTAACTGTAAGGTCTTGTTCCTGGGAATCTGTCATATGATTATGAAATACCATTTTTTATTTCCTTTAAATTTATATTAATTCTTTTCAGATGAGGTCTCGCCATATTGTTCAGATTGTCCTCAAACTTGTTCTCCTTGCACCTCTGCCACCTGTGATTACAGGCATTTGTGGCCACGCCCCTCTGCAGATAGCCTCGAATTTCTTTCTGCTTCCATCTGCTTTTCCTGTAGACACGTTTGTGAGAGATCATGTGTGATAGCATATTTCATGATGCTTTGAGAGCTTCTCGCCAAAATATTCTCCTTATTACTCTGAGAAAGAGAAGCGCAAGAGAGTATGAAATCTGCAGGCTTGAAAGGTCCTCCTGATAGCAACGTCTGTCTACGTCAGTGTTCTGCGCAGAGCGCACCTTCTCATGCAAAGCACAGTCCCCAGGCCTCGTCTCTAGTATCTATAGCTGCTACAATACTCAGTGTGGAGGAGCCAGTTGCTGCTTTGACCTCTTCTCTTAGCTTCTTCTACAATGACATCAGTCTCATTTACTCCTCTGATGCCCCCCAGCCTTGGGTGTTGCTCCCTCATCCTAATGGGATATGCATTTCTAGTCATTCTCTCCCAGCCTCCGCACCGGCCACCCCTTCAGCTAGGTTCCCCCTTCACAATGCCTGACCATCCCCAGCAAGAGTAGCTTATGTCTGTCTCTAGCTTCTGGTTTTCCTATTCTTTGCAGAACTTAGCAGTGATCTCATTTAAATATCCATTTGTTGTGTGCTTTCTGAGCATACTCCAATACTCTGAGCAGTAGGAACCTTTTTTCTTTTCTTTTTTTTTTTTGATGTGTGTCCCTGACACCTAGAATCTCACCTGGATGATCAGAGATGATGAATTTGTATTTGCTGGTTGAACGAATATGCCAGTAAGCATACTACTACTGAACCTTCTGCCACCTGCCTTCTTAAATGATCAGGTGTGTGCCATATATATGGTTATAGGTAGATATTTTATAGTAGATGACAACCACTTGGAAAGAGCCCAAGAGGCAGAACTGACATTTACTCAAATCAATGTGGCAAACATTTTGGGGGGGGGGATTGTATGCCAGAATTGAAATCGGCATATCTGCCTCTAGAATGGAAAAAAAAACAAAGCAAATTGATCACTTCATTCAACTGGGGCTCTCTCTACTGATTCCTGTTGAAATAAATTTGAGTTGACAAACCTTCCCTGAACCCCTCTGTGAGTAAGGCTCAATGTTGCTGACCTTCGCTGCTGGCACTTCCTGACAGAGTCTTTCACCTTTTAAAAATGGCAAATCGAATATTCAGGAAAATTCAGTGCAAGAGTACAGCACAAAATTCTCAACGTTTACAGACCTGTATTAACTTGAGTGTTTTTGGAAGTATAAATATTCATGCTATGAAAGTTATATTAGAGGGGCTAGGGATTGTGGCTCAGTGGTAGTATGCCTGACTAGCCCAAGATCTGGATTCCTTCCTTAACATCATACACACAAATTATTGGACTCATGCACCTACACTGTGCACTGATGGGTAACTTTGACTGAGGTGAGAAAAAAGTGTATTTTAAAAATTAATGGGAAAACCATATCTTTTGTTCATTGTCTGAACACTCAGGTCTCATTTTTGTGCAAAGACTTTTATAGTTTATCTGGGATATAGATTATTTCACAATTGTATAATTAGAATGTACACAAATATGAGAATCCTCTCACATAAAAGGTATGGAATAAAAATAGTGCAATATTTGTACAAAGGAGTTTCTGGTAGAGTTAATGCTGGTTAACAGTGAGAACTTTCTGTGTCTGATGATGTTTGAGGGCTTTAATGGACCAGTTGGATGATATGTTAGTTAATATGATTGTTAACTTGGTTGGATTAAGAGATGCCTGAGAGAATAGTAAAGCAAACTTTATGAGGGCATTTCTATAATGGATTAACTAAAGGGGGAAAGACTTTCCTGAGTAGGAATGGCACCATGCAGTAGACTGAAGGTGGGATGGAACAAAGGCAGGAGGAAGGTTCACATACAGCTGTCATCCTCTTTGCTTTCTGACAGCCAGTAAGTGAGCAGCATCAATTCACCTCTCCCTCCTGTCATCATGCTTTGCTTTATCTCAGGCTCAGAAACATGGAGACATCTGACTACAGGCCACAACCTCTAAAACCATGAGCCAAAATAAAATTTATCTTCCATAAGTTGATATTTTCAGGGATTTGTTATAGAAGCAAAAAGTTCAACACAGATGGATTGATTCATGAGATGGCTAATTTTGCCTTTCACATTTTGAAAACTAAGAAACTTAGGAAAAAGGAAAAAAGAGATAATTTAACTTCTTCAAGGTTAGTAGTTATGCCAGGTCTGCACAAGTAACCATGCTTTTGGCCACTGCATTATTTTGGCCCCAAAGGAGCAGACATTCTATCTGGGCATATTAAATATTAATGGATGATTGGGGATTTCCAAGACCATCTGAAGCACAGGAGTGTCCAAGTGGATTCTTTGGAAAATCTTCAGAACAGAAAGGGAAGAGTGAGTTAGACTTCCAATAGAAAGCCTAAAGCTTAGACAAGTCAAAACTCCATAAGCAAGGAGAAAAGGAGAAAAACAAATCAATCAAACAAACAATGAAGGCATCTGAAGGAGGCAAGCAAAGCAAGCCTTCAACACAGTGAAGAGGCATTTAGGACTCACAATGGAATACAGGCAAAGAGAAATCCATATGCCAGGGACACGAAGAAGAGACAACATGGGAAAGGGGCAGGCTAATTCCACACCAAGCTCTATCAACCTTGTGGAAGATTCCTACAGTGGGATCCCCCTGGGGATGGCCCAGGACACAGATATTAGAAGTACAATTGTGAACATACTTAAGAAGTCCAAGACTATAAAGAGCAAGTCAGAGAACTAAGAAAAGAGAATGACAAACTCAAGAAGGACCTAGACTGAGAGAATGACAAACTCTAGAAGGAAGTGCAAACACTGAAAAGATCCCATGTTGAAAAAGATAAGGAAACCAACCAGAGAAGCAAAGAGCTACAGGAAGAGATTGAGAAGCTCCAAAAGGAAGTAGAAATACTAAAGAAATCAGAAGAGGAAATGAAAAAGGAAATCAAACACTCATCCAATCAAGAGGAATGGAATGGAAAAAGCCTCAGAAGCAGAATGGAGGAAGCAGAACAAAGAATATCAGACCTGGAAGATAACACAGAACAACTAAAATCCTCAAGTAAAGATTATGAAAAATTTAAAAATACACAAAAGTGGAACAACCAGGAACTGTGGGACACTATGAAAAGATCAAACCTCCGAATCAGAGGAATAGAGGAAGCGGAAAGAAACCCAAGATAAGGTATGACCAGATCTTCAACAGAATAAAGCATGAAAATTCCCCAAACAAAAAAAGACAAAACAAAACCCAAAAATAACCAAGAATACACAGAATACACATAGAACTCCAAACAGACAAGATTAACAGAAAAGAAACACTCCATACCACACTCAAAAGTTAAAATGCTAGGTACACCAAAACAAAGACCCAAAATCCCCTAAAAGCCACAGAGAGAAAAACAAGTGACCTATAAGGGGAACTGGTCAGAATAACAACTGACGTCTCCATGCAAACTGATGAAAGCAAGAAGAACGTGAGCAAGCAGTCCCCACGTGTTAAACGAAATAAGATTGTATGAAGTGAATAATCCTGCCAGTGACAACTTGACTGGACTAAGGAACAAATAAGAGAAAAAAAGGTCTTCTGATTGGACCACCCCTCAAACCCGGATGAGCCCACCCCAAAGTGGGCATGTACCTTCTGCCTGGCAGACAGTATTTAAGGCCACGGCAGGAGGAGCTGGTCCTTTTTCTCCGGTGGCTTGCTCTCTCATCTGGTGAGTTTTGTTCCCGTGCTGCTGTGATCAACCTTCGAAATCCCAGAATGTACTGAGACCGGCAGATCTCCGGGATCCAGTCGGGCCTTCAGCACTAGAGTGGGACTACTGAGACATCCAGCCTTGTGGACTGAGCATTTCCCTGGATTCTCTCGGCCTTTCCAGTGTGGTACAGCTACTGGTGGACTCCTTGAACTCGGTCATGTAAGCAAATCAATAAACTGTATAGAGCTATATATATCATCCTGTTGCTTCGGTTTCTTTAGAGACCCTGACTAATTCAGATTTTGGTACCAGGAGATTTTCTAGAGAAACATAATTGAAAGGATGAATTTCTTAAGTGGGCTTGGTAGTCTCTGGATCCAGCTCTAACTCAATGAAGCCTAGAGTCACTGAAGGTTGCCATGGTGGCATGAAGAGGAATGGAAATATTTGGTGCAGACTATTTGAAGTAAGTATGAAGATAGATCCATTTGACTCATCTAACTCACCTCTTGTGAGAAGCAAGGAATTTAACGACTCTACATATATAAAACGGTCGAGAAATTGCGGAAAAATAAGGAAATAATGATGCTGGCTTTCATTGCTCCCGATCATGTCCAGGATAAAAGTTGAATAGCAGAAAATAGGGAGGTTCGTGATAAAACTGAACCAGCTCTGGATTTCAACAATAGTTAAAGGGTCCCAAGTGTGCTCTGGAAGAAATCTTCTCTCCAGCAGCCAAAGAGCTAAAGCAGCAGAAAATCAAGTTGGAGACCTTATTATGTTTTGGCCTGATTTACAAGCAAATTTAATTACCAGCCACAAAAGTGTCAGCAGTATTAAAGTGAGAACACTGGTGGGAAAGGGTGGAACCCTGGAACTTGGGAGTGGAGATGTGTGGGATAACCATGATGTTGAGGATTTTTGAACCCTCGGAGTCTGAGGGATTTTCTTTATCTAGAAAATTAATCTCCCCACCCTTCAACAAAGAATCCACACACCTGCCAGATCCTCCTTCCCCACCCATCCTGATGAAACTAATCCCCCCATCCCCCCCCCAGTGGGAGCTATGTCCCTCAGGGCCCAACAATTGTTGTCCCTAGACCTATAACCAGAATTGAATGTCTAAGGCAAGCACCCTCAAGGTGGATAGGAAAGTGTGGTCAATCCCGAGGAGATGCGCTAAACACTAAGAAATTATGAGTTTTTGTTTTTTGTTTTGCGATTCATCTGCAGAAAGCCTAAGGGAATATGTGTGGGAATGGGTTTAAGGATGTGGGATAATGGTGGAAGGAATATAAATTGGATCATACTGAGTTTATCTATATGGCCCATTGACTGAGAGGTCTAGGTTTAACATGGGAAGCTCAGCAGTTACAAAAGGTGTTACAAAGTTTATTTGAAATGGTTGATGAGTGTATTTATTAACCATGCCTACTAACAGTGAGTTAGAGATGCCGGATATTCCTTGGCTTGTATTGATGAGGGATTGGGAGGGTCAGGCAGATGGGATGTCGAGTGGATTCAAAGTGTCAAAACCACATTCTCCACAAAATAGGAACCAGAGGATCATGCCTTTTTTCACTGAAGTTATAAGAATGGAAAGTACGGTGAGACACAGAACAGTTGAAGAGTTTGTTTTTGCTCTTTTCTTAAGCGCAGATCTTATAGTTGAGAAGTTGTTGCATCTGCTTTGCATAAATGTAAATGTACACGTAAAGGTTTAACAGGACCTCAGGGTAGGCATCAGGGTGGCAGCACTGAATCGCTGAAGCCAGATGGATGCGTAGTTTTACCTAATTATCATATAAGGGCGGCAAAGGCAAAACAATGCCTATAATGGCATGACCCAGAAATTATTTTTAACTGGCTAATTAATAGGCGTTCCCAGGAACCAAATACATAAGAAGCCTACTGAAGTTTTTTATTTGATCTGTATAAGCAGAAAAGCTCTAGAACAAATGACAGGGAGTCAACATTGGATTTCAAGAGTAGCAAACCCCCAGTTAACCAGTTTCCAAACTTGAGACAGTTCACAGACCAGAACCCCTTGAATGAAGGGGGGCCAGGTTCCAATGAGGAAGGACCTTGTCACAAATACCATAGAGTTATGCTGTTTGCCTTCCTCCTGTCCTTCCCCAGAGGGACCTGAGGCTTTTACTAGGGTAATGGTACACTGGGGAAAAGGAAAAATCAGACTTTTTGAGCCTAGTTGGATACTGGTTCATGCGGTCTAGTACACAGCTGGAATCCTAGAAGTGTGATCACAGCAGCAAGACACAACTCACAGATGAGAGAGGCAAGCACAGGAAAAAAGGGACAGCCCTCCTCTCGCCATGCCTTAAATATAAAACTGTCTGCCAGCAGAAGATAACGCCTCACATGTTGGGGTGGGCCATCCGGGAGAGGTGGTCCAATCAGAAGAACCCTTTTCTCTTATTTTTCCTTAGTCCAGTCAAGTTGACACCAGATTAACATCACAAGTCCACCCTTGTCAACTGACACCCAATAAATAGCCTCTCCTTATGTTATGCTTAAGTTTCAATTGCAAACAATGGCAGGGTCATAATTCCACCTAACTGTTATAAGTATCTCATGTGACAATAAGCAAAGCATTATATAATATACTGAGTAAGTGGTAATGTCCTTGAGGAACACTTAGTCCTTCAGTATCTAATAACCTAAATATGACAACACTTAACACTTATCTCAGTTGCACATTCAAAAGGGAACAACACAAGTATCTGCTTAATATATATATGAACAAGCACATTCTTAACCAAATAGAACAAAAGTTAATATCTATTATAAACCACGTTTCTGCAACTGGTCCCATGGCCTCAGCTGATATTTATGACTACCTTCTTCTACAACCCATTCTGTATTTCCTCCACCATCAGCAAGCGCCTCTGCAGGTCTTGGCTCTTTCCCTGGAGGAGTGACCCATACCTTCATCTCTGAAGGGTCTGGGCCGTTTATAGTCCTGTCTGGTTTGGGTTGTTGGAGTTTCCCATTGACCTTAATCATAGGACATGGTAGCATTTCCTGCCTTCCAGACATAATCTTCCTTGCCCCCATTGTGGAGAAAAAGTCCAATTTCCTCCTGGTAGTCTGGATCAATTACTCCTCCTACTACTGACCTTCCTTAGCCTGTTGGCTTAAGGGCAGTAGAAGCCCAAAGTGGCCAGGGGGAAGTCTTATCTTCCAGTTCAATGGAACGTTTGCTGTATCTCCTGGCAAAAGCAATCCCCCCTTTGGAGCCAAAACATCTAGGCCAGCATAATGCAAGGTCGTGGGTACAGGAAGCAAAAATTTCCCCACTGAGTCCTTTGGATAGGTCAACAGGACAAAGAATAAACAGAGAGACATCTGAACTGAATGATATGATACACCAAATGGACCTCATAGGCCTCTACCGAATATTTCACCCTAATACCAGAGAATACACTTTCTACTCAGCACCCCATGGAACATTCTCCAAAATCGACCACATACTGGGACACAGAAGAAACCTCCACAAATACAAAAAGATTGAAATAATTTTATGCATTCT
The DNA here is from genome assembly GCA_009823505.1 of Rhizomys pruinosus. Lineage (NCBI taxonomy): Eukaryota > Metazoa > Chordata > Mammalia > Rodentia > Spalacidae > Rhizomys > Rhizomys pruinosus. The sequence continues at coordinate 2,045,412 of VZQC01005422.1, read as the reverse complement.
ATTGGACCACAGTGCAATAAAGCTCACTATCAACATGAGGATAAGCCCTACTGTCTACAAGAACACATGAAAACTAAACAACACACTCTTGAATAATGACTGGATCAAGGAAGAGATAAAGAAAGAAATAAAAGCATTCCTAGGACTGAATGACAATGATAATACAACACAACAAAACCTATGGGATACTTTAAAAGCAGTCCTAAGAGGTAAGTTTATAGCCCTGGGTGCCTACATTAGAAAAACAGAAAGAGCACAAGTGAACGATCTAACACTGCAGCTAAAAGCTGCAACAACAGATGAACCCTAAACACAGCAGACAGGAAGAAATAACAAAAATCAGAGCAGAGATCAATGAAATAGAAACAAAGAAAACAATATGAAAAAAATCAATGAATCCAAAAGTTGGTTCTTTGAAAGTATAAACAAGATAGACAGACCTCTAGCCCAGTTAACCAAAAGAAAGAACAACTCCAAATCAATACAATCGGTGATGAAAAGGGAAATATCACAACAGACAATGAAAAGATCCAGAAAATCATATGGAAATACTTCAAAAACCTATTCTCTACCAAGTTTGAAAACCTAGAAGAAATGGATGAATATCTGAAATCCCAGGAATCACCAAAGCTCAATCCAGAAGAGATTGACAGCTTAAACAGACCCATAATATATGAATAAATTGAATATGTAATGAGAAACTTCCCAACTAAAAAAAGCCCAGACCCAGATGGTTTCATGGCAGAATTCTACAAAACATTTCTTTTTTAAATTAATTAATTTATTTATTTATATATTTTTTATGAAATCTAGACCCGTGTCCCCCCATCCCCCCACCCCACCAGAGCTCATGCATTCTGCCAAACATGTTTTCCATCTCTTTCTCAGTCTTTCTCAGTGTTCTCCATGAGGAAGTTGACTTTTGTACAGAGCGAGAGGTAGGGGTTTAATTTCATTCTTCTACAAGTGGTGATCCAGTTTTGTCAGCACCAATTGCTGAAGATGCTGTCTTTCTCCATTGTGTCTTCTTGGCCCCCTTGTCAAATATGAGGTGGCTAAAATAGTATGTGTTCAAGTTTGGACCTTCAGTTTTGTTCCATTAGTCAACAGGTCTGCTTTTGTGCCAGTACCAAGCTGTTTTTATGACTATGGCCCTGTGGTATAGTTTGAAGTCTGGTATAGAGATCCCCCCTGTATTGTTCTTTTCACTAAAGGTTGTTTTGGCTATTCAGGGTCTTTTGTTTTTCCAAATGAAATTAAGGACTTTTTTTCCAAGCCTGTGAAGAAACTCTTAGGGATTTTAGTTGGGATTGCATTAAATCTATACAAGAGTTTGGGTAGAATGGACATTTTTACTATATTAATTTTCTGAATCCATGAGCATGGGAGGTTTTTCCATCTTCTGATGTCTTCTTCAATTTCCTTCTGCAAGGGTTTAACATTTTTGTTGTAGAGATCTTTGGTGTCTTTGGTTAGGTTTGTTCCTAGGTATTTTATTGTTTTTGAGGCTATTGTGAGTGGGAAGGTCTCCTTGAATTCCTTCTTCAGTTGCTTGTTGTTGGTGTAAAGAAAGGCTACTGATTTTTCTAGGTTAGTTGTGTATCCTGCTGCTTTACTGAAGCTCTTAATCGTTTCTAGGAGTTTTCTGGTGGAGTTTTTAGCATCTCTTAAGTAAACAATCATATCATCAGCAAAAAGGATAGCTTGACTTCCTCTTTTCCAATTAGTACTCCTTTAATTTCCTTTTCTTGCCTTATTGCCCTAGCGAGTGTTTCAAGCACTATATTGAAGAGGAGTGGCGTTAAGGGAAGCAGCCTTGTCCGAGTTCCTACCTTTAAGGGGAATGCTTCTGTTGTTTCCCCATTTAGGATGATATTGGCCATGGGTTTCCTGTATATGGCTTTGATTACATTGAGGAATGATCCCTCCAGTCCAATTCCCTCTAGGACTTTAAGCATGAAGGGATGCTGGATTTTGTCAAAGGCTTTTTCCGTGTCAATTGAGATGATGGTGTGGTTTTTGTCTTTCAGTCCATTTATATGCTTGGTGATATTTATGTATGGATTATTTTGGTTTTTTGATAGTTTTTTTTTTTTTTAATAATTCAGGGGTGGCAATGTAGCTAAATTAGAGTGTTTTACTAGCATGTTCAAAGCTCTGGGTTCTAATGCCCAGCACTGAGAATTTGGATATGCTGATACATTGTGTACTCCCAGCCTTGGGAGTGGAAGGAGAGGGTCAGCTCAAAGGTAATCCTTGACTTCACACCAAGTTCAAGACCAACCTGAACTAAGTAGACCCTTGTCTCCAAAAATAATTCATACACGTAATTTTTTAAAAGTCACCAAATCTGCTGGACTGTTTTGAGCAGAAGTGTCACTGTTTTCAGTTAGTTCTTCATTGCAGTCCTTTCTGTTGTTGTTGTTGCACAATTGCATCACTCCCAGCTGCTTTTGACAAAAGCTCAAGGGGCCGATGCACAAGAAAATACTAGGTAATTGGCACGAGCATCCACAGATGAGGGATACCATTCTCTTTGTTTTCTGGGACTGTGTTTATTCACTCAGCATGATGTCTTCTAGCTCCAGCCCATTTTTCTGCAAAGCTATGATGCCATCTTCTCTTTACTGCTGCATGAGAACTCATTGTGTAGATGTACCACATTTTCTCTATCCACTTGTCCAGTTGAGGGGCACATTGGGTTGGTCCAGCTCTTCGCTATAATTAAGAAATGCAATCAAAACCAGTTTAAGATATCATCTTAACTCCAATAAGACTGACTAGGATAAAGAAAAAAATGATACCAAGTGCTGGAGAGGTTGTGGGGAAAGAGGAACACTCATCCACTGCTGGTGGGAATGTAAACTTGTACAGCCACACTATGGAAAGCAGTGTGGGGGACCCTTGGAAGACATGGAATGAACTTGCCACCCACCCGCCATACCACTCCTGGGAACGTACCCACAAGACTCACCCCACCATAGAGTACATATACGGCCCATTTTATTTGTTTATTCAGCTCTCTTCACACAATAGCTAGGAGCTGGAACCAACAAGTGCCCCTCAACTGATGAGTGGATAGAGAAAATTACATTTACATCTACACAATGGTTCTTATGTGCGCGCATACGCGCCCACAGGATAAAGACAGAGAGGTCACCAGATCCTCAAAGGAATCCTCTATAGACGGAAGGAGTGAGGTCGGGTTCCGTATCCTGTCCTAGTGTAGTAACAAGAGCACGGGAGGGTAAAGGATCAGAGACGCGAGTCATTTTCTCCCATGCTGTTGTGCTTGTTTAAAAAAAAAAACTATCTTATTAAGTTAAAAAAAAAAAAAAAAAAAAAAAAAAAGAAAGATGACATCATGAGCTTTGCAGGTAAATAGTGGAGCTAGAAGATATCATGCTGAGTGAAGTAACACAGTCCCAGAAAAACAAATGACGAATGGTATCCCTCATCTGTGGATGCTAGCACCAATTACCTAATTGCATGGCAAACTGAGCAACATCAATGTGATCTGAAAATAACTGTGCTCTTATATTGTGAATCCCTCAAAATATAATAAACAAATAAAAAAATAAATATTAATGGAAGTTGATAGCAATGGAACTCAAATTACTATTTTTTTTTCAAAAATAGACCTTAAGGCTGGAGAGATGGCTTAACAGCTGAGAGCAAGCACTGGATGCTCTTCCAGGGGACCTGGGTTCAGTTCCCACATGGTGACTCATAACCATCCATAACTCCAGTTCCAGGGGATTCAACTCCCACTTCTGGCCACCACAGGCATGTGTGACACAGGTACACTTAGATACATTTAGGAAAAATACTCATAAACTTAAAATTAAAAAATAAAGTTTTTGGGTTTAAGAGAAATTTTATTGATTCAAGACTTTCCTGCAATGGCTTTTCATTTATTCAGACCTCCACCCCATCTCCACCCTTACCCTAGCACTCTGAACCCCAACTTCATATTGACAAATGAAAGCCCCATCAGTCTTAAATAACACCTCTGAGCTGGGTGCTGGAGAATCACATCTCATTAGAGTGTCAAGCATCTATGATTCTTATGCTCAGGTGTGCCAAAGCGAGGACCCCTCTCTTTATTTTGTACATGGTTTTGGGTCAGAACATGGCCAGGTTTCTTGGAATGCAATTTTCATTCTTAATTTCTGTTTCTCTTACATGCTGCTTAGGAATGTCAAGTAGAGATTTCTCTTTTCTCAGTAGTCAGAAATGCTTGGTTTGGCTCATCAAAGTTAGTTGTCCGCAGCCTTTGCATGCAGGTTACGCTCTGGCTGTTTCCTGTCATCCTCACTCAGTACAATGACACCACTGTGGACCAAGGTGTTCTCCAACAGATTGGTTCCCCACAGGGCTTCACTGTGAGTAGAAGCAGAAGCTAGGTCCTTACAGCAGGCTGCAGTGAGCTCACAGGCCTCAATCCAAGATTCTCTGAGTGGCAGGTAGGAGTTTTACAGCTTCACATGATGACTTTACAGCAGTGTCCTCTAATCCATTTTCTGAAATATGCACATGTCTCAGATTCCTAATGTTGAAGACTGCAGGCAGGTCTTGACAGCAACTGGATGATGATGATGGTACACATAGCCTAAAATTGACCACAGGGGCTAGGGATACAGTGCAGTTGGTAGAGTGCTTGCCCAGAATGTATGAAGCCCTGGGTTCAACCACCAGTGCCACATAAAACTGGGCATGGCTGTGTGCACCTGCAATCCTCATACTAAGGAGATTGAGGTAAGAGAATCAGGTGGCTCAGGGTCATCCTCAGCTGCATAGTGAGTTCAAGGCCAGCCCAGGATACATGAAACCCTGTCTGAAAAAAAATACTGTAGTTAGTATAAGAATTTGCAGGCAGGAAGGAGAAATTGTGCTTTGAATTAAACAGGGACTAGAAAGAAGGCTAAGGCCTGTGTGTGTGCATTGAAACAGGAACGTATTCAGATGGAATAACACCAAAGGGCAGAATTAAGAAAATGTAAATGTCATGTGAGAGCAGAAAATAACACTGGAGCCATCTTTATAGGGAAGTGTTAACTAAGAGGTGAAAACCTTTCCATACATTATCAAACTAAAATCTCTGTTTTTTTCAGTGTCCCAGCTGCTCACAATCAAGGTGGCTTTCCCACCACAGTCAACCCAATCTCAGACTCCCTCACAAACACACCCAGAGTTTTGTCTTCTTGGTTACTCTAGATTCTGTCAAGGCAGTGATGTTCAATATCACAGATGCATGTAAGTTTTGAAAATTTGGTTGTCTTGTCATGTACCTATCATAGTATGCTCATAGGGCTTTTGTTTAAAAAGAAGGTATGAAACAAGATCTAGGCAGTCATGAAAATTGAAAACAGGGACTCTAACATGAGGAAGAGAGAGAGAGAGAGAGAGAGAGAGAGAGAGAGAGAGAGAGAGAGAGAACATGCTGTATGGAATAACTATGCTTCAGGGTAAAGACAGTCTGTCTGTGAACTGAATATGCCTCCCAAATAAATACGCCCAAGTCTAACTCTCCTTACATGATGATATTTGGAAAGGGGGCCTCTGGGAGGGGATTATGCCATGAGGGTAGAGCCTGCATAGTCGGGCCAGTGTCTGTATAAAGAGATGGAGAGATGACTTCCCTGATCTGAAGACAGGAGAACATAGCCATCTGCAAAGCACTCTGTAGCCACATCAGGTACTGGACTAGCGCCTGTCTTGACCTTGGATTTTCCAGCCTGCAGACATGTAAGAAATAAATTTCTGTTGTTTGAGCCACTCACTTCTGACCCTCTGTCACAGCATCCTGAGCTAAGACAACAGCCTTTCAGATGGAGGCCCACAAGGCAAGCAGAGCACCAAGGTAGCCATCCCTGCCACTGCTGAACGAGCTTCTCAAGCAGAGGCATTCCTGGAAGATGCAATCAACTGAAACAACAGGGCACAATGTAAAATAGACGGCACAGGGATACTCCACAGAATCAGAAGCCCAGGGTTGGAGATAGACAGAGGGAATTTCAACTTGGTGGAAGGTCAAAGACCAGGATGGCAACTTGCTGGGAGACTTCAGGGCACTGGAAGAGAAGAAGTGTCTGCGGACTGTAGTAAGACGATCTAGCAAAAGTAAAGGAGTAAAAATTTAGAAAAAGAAAAAGGAAGTTGAATGAATGAGAAAACAAGGTAACCCCACCACCACCACCGCATCATCAAAGAAACTTCGGAGAAACTAAACAGAAGAAAGAATTATCATAGTACAGTATGATGCTTTCATGCACATAATACTGTATAGCATATAAGTGGAAGACTAGATGTGGATCTAACCAGAGTTATTCTCTAATTATACTGGGGAGATAGGGAGGCCAATGTGATAGCAGCCCTTAAGAGTATATGTCTAAACTGAACTGAGAAATGATGTGTGAAATACACAAAACATCAATAAAAGCATTATAAAAAAAGAAAGAAAAGGTCAAAATATTGAGTGGGTAACGAAGTTGATGGCTGTTTGGGAGGAGTTGTGGGAGTGAGCATAATAAACTTACGTTATATGAACTTCCTAAATAACTAATATAAATCAATTTGAAATAATTAATTTTAAAAAAGAGTGTATTCTGTTCTGTGGTAACAGAAACACATGGAACCTATGAACTGACACACAATAGCATGTGCATCTTACTGAGAAGTGTAGAGATATGAAAATGTAAGATGAAATAAAGATAGTACTTCTGTAGAGAGAGACAGCATAATTTACATTCTATAAGTTTTCAGTATGGTGACTTATTTTATTTTATTTTATCTTATTGGTAATTTGAGACAGGGTCTTCCTGTAGCCCCAGATAGCTTGGAACTCACTATGTAGACTAGGCTGGTCTTGAACTTACAGAGATCTGCCTGCCTCTGCCTCACAAGTGGTGGGATTAAAGACGTGCACCACCATGTCCAGCAGTATTGGTGACTTTAAAAATTACATGTATGAATTATTTTTGGAGACAAGGGTCTCTTAGTTCAGGTTGGTCTTGAACTTGTTGTGAAGTCAAGGATGACCTTGAGCTGACCCTTCTCCTTCCACTTCCCAAGGCTGGGAGTACAACAATGTATCAGCATATCCAAATTTTTCAGTGCTGGGCATTAGAACCCAGAGCTTTGAACATGCTAGTAAAACACTCTAATTTAGCTACATTGCCACCCCTGAATTATTAAAAAAAAAAAACAACTATCAAAAACCAAAATAATCCATACGAGCTCCCCCAGTATGGCCCTCGTCTCATGATAATATCATTGCAGAGTCTTGGATTTTGTTAGATGACTTTAAATCTATTGATGTCTGCCACTGGCTCTTTGGGGGGAGTTGAACATTGTACCCAGTTCACTGTGAAGTGAAGGAGGGGGTGGCACATAATGTAATTTCAGGCTTGTTCTAGCAGTTTGGGGCTGTGAATAGAACCTTTTATGTAACATGCACACCCTAACAGCATGCTGTCACACATGAGAAGCTTGGCTGCAGTTAAAGTCATGCCTTTGATCTGGGTCATGGAGCTGAAAAGATGAAGAATGTCTTAATCACTTGTTTAAGAGTATGAATGAATGAAAGGCGATTGTGATAAGAGAATTCTAGTACCAGGGACAGAATGAGTCAGCATCGTCTGAACCTCTGGGATGGTTTTAACCTTGCAAAATTAATGTAAAAAAGGGTAATGAACTTGAACTTGAAGGCATTCTGTAAGTCGAAAACCTTATAAAGGCATGGACACCCATGCTATTCAGAAAGACTTAGCTCAGGAGGAGGCGCTCAGGCACAGGAGGGTAGAAATGACTGTTATAAAATGGACAGAATACAGATTAATCACTTTTAAACCACCTCGGCAAAATCATTAAGCCGTGTGCTCTTGTGACCTGGACACTGGATCTTGTTTCCTGAGAACATCAATTTTGGACTCCATCCCAAGATGGAAAATGCATGTGGGTATGTTTGAGAATTTCCATAGCAAAGCACTGAAAGGCAGCTTGGGAGTCTGCACTGAGAACATGAAGACTGAGAAGTACGCTTGGTGCACTGTATGAGATGTTCTAGAACAAAGGATGGGAGGGCAAGAGTGTCATATAAGGGCGGATCTGAGCTGTACTTTCCCCATTTAAGGCTGGAGAAATGGTTTTGAATAAAATTATGGGTGAGGCCTGGCTTGAGGCCAGAGTTCCACACACAGTTCCAGACATAGTTCTAGGGCGCAGTTCCAGGGTACAGTTCCAAGAGACATCTGGTGGAACGGTATCCTCCAAGTTCAGACTCACTCTTAAAAAAAATAAAGCTAAGAGTCAGGCTATTTTATTCAAGTATTTAACTGTAATATTGGCATGGTAACTCAGCACAGGAATTAAGGCAGTTGAATTCTAGTATTAACTTTCTGTTGACACTATGGGTGGACTTGGGCAAGCTTTCGCACGTCCTTTGTGCTCCTCAGGATCGTGAACTAAAAGATGCTTTGCTTGAGGTTTGTCCATTAGCAGGAAAAGAAATTGAATCTGGCAGAAGGTTGTTCATGGAGCAGAAACATAAGCTCCAGAAAGGACAGGTGTTTAGGAGGTTGAACAATCGGCCTGACACAGGGGAAGTGGACTGGAATGGATGCCTGAAGCCCGGCTGGAGTGGAGGTCTAGAAGACCTCAGCTGGGCCAAAGGGAGATCATGGTCAAGGTCCCAGGAAGTGTGTGTGTGGGGGGAGGATGTTTAGGGCTGTGCAAGAGCACGGAGACATTTTATTATGTTAACATGCAGTGAACTGCACTGGTGAGCTGCGGTTGGATGCTGAAAGCATCTACATCCTGGTAGAGTGATGTTCTTTCAGGTCAGGATGAACTGAGATGAAAAGCCTAAATGTCCATCTATAGATCAAAGTATAAAGAAAATGTGGTACATATACACAATTTTATTTAGCTAGAAAAGAAAATGAAATTATGACATTCACAGGAAAACAGAGATGGAGATCATTATTTTAAGTGAAATAACACAGACTAGAATGATAGTGTGTATTTTATTTCATATATGGAATGCAGTTCAAATACATTATATATATATATATACATTATATATATATATATACTTCCCTCTCATAGTTCCCTTTCTATTTTGATGTCCATATATGGAAAAATCCATATATATATATGGATTTTTCCATATATGGACATCAAAATAGAAAGGGAACTATGAGAGGGAAGTATATATATATATATAATGTATATATATATATATAATGTATTTGAACTGCATTCCATATATGAAATAAAATACACACTATCATTCTAGTCTGTGTTATTTCACTTAAAATAATGATCTCCATCTCTGTTTTCCTGTGAATGTCATAATTTCATTTTCTTTTCTAGCTAAATAAAATTGTGTATATGTACCACATTTTCTTTATACTTTGATCTATAGATGGACATTTAGGCTTTTCATCTCAGTTCATCCTGACCTGAAAGAACATCACTCTACCAGGATGTAGATGCTTTCAGCATCCAACCGCAGCTCACCAGTGCAGTTCACTGCATGTTAACATAATAAAATGTCTCCGTCCTGATTGTTGCTAGTCACCATGTGGGTGTTGGGAACCAAACCTGAGCCTCTGCAAGAGCAGCCAGTGCCCTTAACTGCTGAGCCATCTCTCCAGCCCCATGTTTGAGGATATTCTTAATTAAATTCTTGATGGGCATACAAAGAAATGTGACATTTTCATGCATTTGTGTCATTTACTATGCATCGTTTATTCTCCTATATCCATAACGTCCTCCCCTGTGCTCCTTCTTGCTGTCCCCTTCCTCCCGTCCGACAGCTTCCACTTCTGTTTCCAGGGCCCATATATATATGGAATTACTCTTTCTGCTTCTCCCCCACCTCTTTAGACCTTGACTTCCCTCTCATAGTTCCCTTTTCTATTTTGATGTCCATATATGGAAAAATCCATATATATATATGGATTTTCATAATGGACATCAAAATAGAAGGGAACTATGAGAGGGAAGTATAATATATATCTAATGTATAATATATATATATGATTGAGAAGCATCCATATATGACAAAAAAATCACTATCATTCTTAGTCTGTGTTATTTCACTTAAAATAATGATCTCCATCTCTGTTTATCCTGTGAATGTCATAAGTTTCATTTTCTTATCTAGCTAATAAAATTGGTGTATATGTACCACATTTTTTTATACTTTGATCTATAGATGGACATTTAGGCTTTTCATCTCAGTTCATCCTGACCTGAAAGAACATCACTCTACCAGGATGTAGATGCTTTCAGCATCCAACCGCAGCTCACCAGTGCAGTTCACTGCATGTTAACATAATAAAATGTCTCCATGCTCTTGCACAGCCCTAAACATCCTCCCCCACCACACCACACTTCCTGGGACCTTGACCATGATCTCCCTTTGGCCCAGCTGAGGTCTTCTAGACCTCCACTCCAGCCGGGCTTCAGGCATCCATTCCAGTCCACTTCCCCTGTGCCAGGCCGATTGTTCAACCTCCTAAACACCTGTCCTTTCTGGAGCTTATGTTTCTGCTCCGTGAACAACCTTCTGCCAGATTCAATTTCTTTTCCTGCTAATGGACAAACCTCAAGCAAAGCATCTTTTAGTTCACGATCCTGAGGAGCACAAAGGACGTGCGAAAGCTTGCCCAAGTCCACCCATAGTGTCAACAGAAAGTTAATACTAGAATTCAACTGCCTTAATTCCTGTGCTGAGTTACCATGCCAACATTACAGTTAAATACTTGAATAAATAGCCTGACTCTTAGCTTTATTTTTTTTAAGAGTGAGTCTGAACTTGGAGGATACCGTTCACCAGATGTCTCTTGGAACTGTACCTGGAACTGCGCCCTAGAACTATGTCTGGAACTGTGTGTGGAACTCTGGCCTCAAGCCAGGCCTCACCCATAATTTTATTCAAACCATGTTCTCCAGCCTTAAATGGGGAAAGTACAGCTCAGATCCGCCTTTATGACACTCTTGGCTCCCACCTTTGTCTAGAACATCTCATACCAGTGCACCAAGCGTATACTTTCAGTCTTCATGTTCCAGTGAGACTCCCGAACGCCTTTTCAGTGCGTTGCTATGGAAATTCTCAAACATCCCACATGCATTTTCCATCTTGGGATGGAGTCCAAAATTGATGTTCGCAGGAAACAAGATCCAGTGCCAGGTCACAAGAGCACCGGCTTAATGATTTTGCCGAGGTGGTTTATAAAGTGATTAATCTGTATTCTGTCCTTTTACTTAACAGTCATTTACTCCCTCCTGTGCCTGAGCGCCTCCTCCTGAGCTAAGTCTTTCTGAATAGCATGGGTGTCCATGCCTTTATAAGGTTTTCGACTTACAGAATGCCTTCAAGTTCAAGTTCATTACCCTTTTTTACATTAATTTTGCAAGGTTAAAACCATCCCAGAGGTTCAGACGATGCTGACTCATTCTGTCCCTGGTATAGCATTCTCTTATTCACAAATCGCCTTTCATTCATTATACTCTAAACAAGTGATTAAGACATTCTCATCTTTTAGCTCCATGACCCAGATCAAAGGATGACTTTAACTGCAGCCACAGCTTCTCATGTGTGACAGCATGCTGTTAGGGTGTGCATGTTACATAAAAAGGTTCTATTCACAGCCCCAAACTGCTAGAACAAGCCTGAAATTACATTATGTGCCACCCCCTCCTTCACTTCACAGTGAACTGGGTACAATGTTCAACTCCCCCCAAAGAGCCAGTGGCAGACTCAATAGATTTAAAGTCATCTAACAAAATCCAAGACTCTGCAATGATATGTATCATGAGACGAGGGCCATACTGGGGGAGCTCGTATGGATTATTTTGGTTTTTGATAGTTTTTTTTTTAATAATTCAGAGGGTGGCAATGTAGCTAAATTAGGAGTGTTTTACATAGCATGTTCAAAGCTCTGGGTTCTAATGCCCAGCACTGAAAAATTTGGATATGCTGATACATTGTTGTACTCCCAGCCTTGGAAGTGGAGGGAGAAGGGTCAGCTCAAGGTCATCCTTGACACACATAGTGAGCAAAGACCACCTGAACTGAAGAGAACCTTTTGCTCAACATAACATACACGTAATTGTTACAGTCACCAATACTTGGCATGGTGGGCACGTCTTTAATCCCCACCCTTGTGAGGCAGAGGCAGCCAGATGTCTGTAAGTTCAAGACCAGCCTAGTCTCCTACATAGGTTCAAGCTATTGGGGCTACAGGAAGAACCCGGTCTCATATGACCAAATAAGATAAACTAAAATAAAAAAGTCACCATACTGAAAACTTATAGAATGTAAATTATGCTGTCTCTCTCTACAGAAGTACTATCTTTATTTCATCTACTTATCACTATATCTACACTTCTCAGTAAGATGCACATGCTATTGTGTGTCAGTTCATAGGTTCCATGTGTTTCTGTTACCCGCACAGAACAGATACACTCTTTTTTTAAAATTAATTATTTCAAAAATGATTTATATTAGTTATGTAGGAAGTTCAATAACGTAATTTATTAGCTGCACTCCCACAACTCTCCCAAACAGCCATCAACTTCGTTACCCGACTGCCATTTTGACTTTTCTTTCTTGTTTTTATAATGCTTTATTGATGTTTGATGTATTTCACACATCCATTCTCAGTCAGTATTAGTCACATTATACTCTTAAGGGCTGCTATCACATTGGCCTCCCTATCTCCCCAGTATAATTAGAGAATAACTCTGGTTAGATCCACATCTAGTCTTCCACTTATATGCTATACAGTATTATGTGCATGAAAGCATCATACTGTACTATGATAATTCTTTCTTCTGTTTAGTTTCTCCGAAGTTTCTTTGATGATGCGGTGGTGGTGGTGGGGTTACCTGTTCTTCTCATTCATGTCACTTCCTTTTTCTTTTTCCTAACTTTCTTTTACTCCTTTACTTTTGCTAGATCGTCTTACTACAGTCCGCAGACACTTCTTCTCTTCCAGTGCCCTGAAGTCTCCCAGCAAGTTGCCATCCTGGTCTTTGACCTTCCACCAAGTTGAAATTCCCTCTGTCTATCTCCAACCCTGGGCTTCTGATTCTGTGGAGTATCCCTGTGCCGTCTATTTTACATTGTGCCCTGTTGTTTCAGTTGATTGCATCTTCCAGGAATGCCTCTGCTTGAGAAGCTCGTTCAGCAGTGGCAGGGATGGCCACCTTGGTGCTCTGCTTGCCTTGTGGGCCTCCATCTGAAAGGCTGTTGTCTTAGCTCAGGATGCTGTGACAGAGGGTCAGAAGTGAGTGGCTCAAACAACAGAATTTATTTCTTACATGTCTGGGCTGGAAATCCAATCAAGGTCAAGACAGCGCTAGTCCAGTACCTGATGTGGCTACAGAGTGCTTTGCAGATGGCTATGTTCTCCTGTCTTCAGATCAGGGAAGTCATCTCTCCATCTCTTTATACAGACACTGGCCCGACTATGCAGGCTCTACCCTCATGGCATAATCCCCTCCCAGAGGCCCCCTTTCCANACAACTGTCAGTAATGCCAGTTCCAGGGATACTATGCCTTCTCTGGGCCTCTTCAGGCACTGCATGACATGGGTGGACTTTTATACACACGGGGAAAACATCCATACATGTTTTTTTAAAAAGGCTTTAAACAATATCAACAAAGGGTTTTTTTTTTTCCATGCTTGTATCCCATCACATAATAATCATATTTGGGGAAAGGCTGTCTGGTTGGCTAGGTTTAGAGCTTAGGCCCACCCATGGCCAGGGGAAAGCAAGGAACTCAGACTGACAGCCCCTCCCCAACTGTATCCAAGGCAGTTGAAATAATTTTTCTAAAAAACATCAGTGCTTTGCTACTCTGGGGTGAGATGCAAAATGCTTAACAGCTGGCATAGCACCAGTCAATTGTTAGGAATGTGGCCTGCAAATATGGAGCAGGGTCCAGAAAGTTCTCTACTGTGCTGGGGTTAGCTGTCTGTTAACAGCTGTGCTGATGCCGGATTAGGGCAAATGCAAGAGGCTCTGGAGCAGGAACAGGCTAGTCAACATGGAGAAGGGATATGGAATCAGGAACTAGGGACTTGTGCCATGACTAATCTTTGGGGACCTGACATGTTATTACCAGCTCGTGACAGTCTGTGATTGCATAGGAAGGGGGAATGGACACCAGGCTTGGGTGGAAATTACAGCTGGCTGTTACAGAGTCTAGAGTAAAATACAAATAACCCATCCAGCTAGGAACAGGTTTAATACAGTATGCATGAGCTGTGCTACTATTATTGATTGTCAGAATGGATAAGAGATGGGATGGGTGATGTTAGAATTTGACTGATGCAACCAGTAATAAAATATTCTACAGAATCCAGAGTAGTCAGTCTGTCTTGCCCTAAAGGTCAACAACACTTCTGTAGAGAGAGAGAGAATGAAAGGAGAATCTTCCAGAAAGAGTATTGAAAAGTACGGCTATGTGCAGTGAGTTGATCAGGGACAGTCCTAGTATGGGAATATAGCTTCTATTTATGTTTATTAGGGGTTAGATCCACAGTTCATGACATGTAATTCACATGACAATATCCTAAAATATAATTCACAACTTTCTTCTTACATATGAGGCGTCAAGCTCAGAGAAGCAAAAGAGCTTTGCCAAGGTGAAATAGGAAAGAGACAAGGCTTTAAACTCAAGTTTAATACCAAAGGTTTCAGGAGGTTGAAAAGAGGAGGGCTTGTGTACACGTGTGTGTGTGTGTGTGTGTGTGAGAGAGAGAGAGAGAGAGAGAGAGAGAGAGAGAGACAGAGCTAAGAGATATAGAAAAACAATTACAGTCAAATCAGTAACTGAGGACAAGCATTGAGTGCAGTGAGAAGCTGGAATTTGGGGTCCCAAGTACTCCCATGTAGTGTTTTCTAGACTGAAGGAGGAGACATTAGGGGAGGGTCTTCTTTTCCTGTTTCCATGATTGGTTCAGTTCTCAGTACTTGACCAAACTCTTATTTCTGACCTTTTGATATACGTGAATAACAACTTTTCTTTTTCTTTTCTTTTTTCCACCAATGTTTTATTGAAGCTCTGTGCATTTTATATTTTTATTTTTAAGTCAAATCTAGGCCATGTTTCCCCTTCCTACCTCCCCACCCCATAGCTCATGCTTCTGTCTTTTTCCTCTTTTTCTCAGTCTCTTTCAAAATTTCTCGATGCAGAAGTTTAATGTTTCGAGGCAGAAGTCACCATTTCAGTCAGTTCTTTGATGCAGTCTTTTCTGTTGTTGTTTTGTTTTGTTGTTGTTTGTTCCAATATTCATCACTCCCAAATTCTTGGACAAAAGCTCAAGCAGCCCTGCACAAAAATCTTACACTAGGTCACTGGCTCTAGCAGCCACAGATGACAGTACACATTTGTCATTTGTTTTTTCTGGGACTGTGTTACTATTACTTAACATAATCTTCTAGTTACATCCATTTGCCTCAACGCTCATGATGTCATCTTTCTTTACTGCTGCATAGAACTCCATTGTGTAGATGTATCACCATTTTCTTATCCACTTGTCAGTTGAGGGGCACTTGGGTTGGTCCCCCTACTTCGCTATTGCAATAAACATGGCTGTGCATGTACTGCGGTAAGATGAGTCTTGTGGTATATACCAGGAGCGGTTATTACTGGGTCAGGTGTAAGTTCATTTTTAGTCTTTTAAGGGGTTCCACACTGCTTTCCATAGTGGCTGTATGAGTTTACATTCCCACCAGCAGTGGATGAGTGTTCCCCTTTCCCCGCAACCTCTCCAGCACTTGGTATGAATAGACACTTTTAAAAAAGCTGTAAATTCATACACAATTTCTACTAAATGAAAAACATAAACACTTAGCCTCCTGTTTGAACATTAACTGAAGTTTATCTCCACTTAAAGTGAAATGCAAGAATTCAAACATTAAAACCAGGACTATCCAGGCAGCACTGTAATCCCAGCACTCAGAAGCCGAAGATTACACCAGGTTTGCTGCCAGCCTGAGCTACATAATGAGTTCTAGGTTAACCTGGGCCATGCATGAAAAAGAGAGATTGTCTGAATTGACCAAAAACAAACAAATGAACAAACAAACAACAAACAAACAGAATTCCAACATTAAAGAAATGAAGGAAGGTTAATCAGCAATATATTATGATATAATAATAATATATATATATATGTAGTATATAGAACATATTGTATATGTCCTCCAGGTGAATACAAACCATATAATCCTGTTTGTGTTTGATGTTGTGTATGTTGTTGGTTTGTATGTGTTGTGTGTGTGTAGGCCAGAGGTCAATGTCAGCTTTCTTCCTCCATTGATTCTCCCCTTGATTTGGGGGTTCATTGCTTTGACTAGATTGGTTGGCCACGAGGCCCCAAAGATTCTCCTGTTGACCTCACTCCCCAGTGAGGTCAACAGGCTTACAAAACTAAGCCAACAGCTATCTATGCTGGGTTTTCATGTGGGTGCTGGGAATATAACCGAGGTCCTTGACCAGCAAGCAAGGACCTTAAGGAACAAATCATCTCTCTCCAGCCCTTCATATAAAAAGTTTAGTCCAGCAAATACTATGTATACTTGTTTTGCATGGATATTTGCATACATATTTCATATTTTAAAATCACCAGAGAATCTGCCATTCTCTGTACTTTGTAGTTGAATAATGCCACTGTGTCGTCTCATCTCTTATCTGCAATCCTGTGCCAACAGGCAGCTACCACCCCCCCCCCACGGTAATCAGAAGAAAGGTTTTCACTAATCCTCGGTATTTTGCTACAAGAAGAAAAGATCCTAATAGGTGTTTGGGGGCGGGACAGAGGAAAGAGCTAACCCTGCTTGTCAAAGGTCCCTTTCCTGTTCCACCCCGGCTCAGACGCCAGGTGGCGCTCTTACCCTGGCAGTAGCGTCCACAGCCCTGGGTATTGGCGCGGGTCCTTCCAAGAGCGGCGCTGACCGACCGACCCCAGAGAATTGTGCTCAGCGAAGCGCGGAAGCGGAGCGGCGCCGAGCGGCGGCCTCGCCCTGGGGCCGAATTCAAGCCAAGGCTGACCCCGATTCGGGGACTCTGGGCGGCAGCCGCCCTTCCCACTCCAAAGTGAAGTTCGGGGGAGGAGGGCGGCAAACGTCACTGGTTTCTGCAGGGAGCATAGGTGTCCAGCAGCTGCTTGGAAGGTTGGAATGTCCAGAGAACCACCGCGAAAGGTGACAAGCACCCCGCTGTTCTCAGCGGGGCACTTCGGAGCAGGTCCGGACGTTCAGAAGGCACAGCGTGCTTTTTTCTCCATCGCAGCGCTTGGCGATGAAATATTCTTTTCAGTGTTTTCTCACAACGCAGGGTCTTGCTAAAAATAGTCAGTGTCAATACATCCCTCACCCCCATCTGAGAGCCAATAACAAGGTCTAGTGTCAAGTTGGGCGTCTGGGGTTTGCTAGCTTGAGTCAAATTGGGAAAGAAGACTTTGTAAAGGCTCAAAGGGCGAGGGCGCAAGCCCAGGCACCTAGGGCTCTAGAGTCAGCCCCTTCTGTTCACTCTGTCACTGGGTGGCCCGCATGCTCCAGAACCCGGAGGTTCTGTGCATAATCTCTTCGCATGGGGAAACACGCAGGTCCAAACACACGAACTGACCATAGTTATCTTTTATGTCAAACCCCGGTCCATTCTCCCCTCCCCTTCCCTCGGCGCTCCCACGATCAGTTGATTCTGCGCTTCAAAGTCCAGCATCTCTGCCTCGCTCTGGAATCCTCCTCCGACTTGTTCCGAGGAGCAAGGGAAAGGAGACCCATCCCGCGAAAGCAAGAAGGCTAGGCTCATCTTTGGAGATGAAGACTTTGTACATAGCACGTGAAACAAGAGAGCCCGGGACATCCCATAGCCACCCGGGCTGTGCTTAGGAGCTGGGCACTGGCCACTGTCCCAGAGGAGGGCACCCTGGTCTCCCGCGCTCAGCACTGGATTGCAGTGCACACCTGGGGCGGCCGCGAGGTCTTGGGGGTGGGGGGGACTTGGGTGGCGCGGGGCGGGCTCCTCCGCAAGGCGATCGGGGCGGGGATGCAGGGAAAAAGGAGGGGGAGGAGAGAAACTGGGGGTCTGCCTCCCCGCCTCCCGCCCCTGCGGCCACCGTCCGCTTTATAATTGGCTCCCCGAAGCTGTCGCTTTCCTCTTATCTGATCCCGGGAGCGGGAGCGCGGTGGAGGGAACGCTGAAGAGGAGAGGGAGGGACAGGGTGCTGAGTGGGCGACGGGGCGAGGGGCAGGAAAGAAGGCAGCTAGGACAAAGGGTGTTCGAGGGAGACGAGCCAGGGCAGCGATTCTCTAAGAACCAACGCCAACGCGGCCAGCCTTCCCTAGGCGTCAAGACGTCCCCAACCTGGGCTGCGATCTTGCCCTGCGCAGGTCAGTTCTTTCTACTCTCTTAGGCTCCGCTTTGCAAAGTCTATTGGTGAATAAAGAAATCGCGGAGAATAGGCCACCTGCAGAAGGACCTTCCTCTCTCCCTTGTGCCCTAGATGCCGGCCTGGGGATTAGGATCGGACACCAAGATGCTTCTTCTGGGCTCGCTGGGCAGAGAAACTGCAGTCGCTGACTGCCGGGTGTGCAGAAAGTGCGGTGGGGATGTCCTTCGTACCCACCCTCCTCCCAGCCTGGGCGCTGTGGGCGCGCGGAGGAGCCAGCAGGATTTGGCTGCGGGGATGGTGGCTGGTCCAGCAATTGCACTTGGAGGGAACTTAGGAAAGGCGATATTGCAATAGAAACGTGGCTTAGGGATTTTTTTTTTTTAAGTTTTTTTAAAAAAATTTTTAAATTAATTTTATTCATTTCCGTATGTGTATGAATGTACTGTCTGCATGCAAGTCTGTGCACCCGTGTCATGCAACGCCGCGGAGGTCAGAAGAGGGTCTCGGATTCCCCTGGAACTGTAGTTCTCCTGGAATTGGAGCTTCAGACAAAACAGCTGTGTTTAGATTCTGTTTGCGGCTGCCGTGGGAGACCAGCCCACGGAGATCATTGGTGACAAAAGTCACCCAGCCATTCTTGTATTCTACACGGTTTAGCAGCCAAGGGCCAGGCACTAGACGCAAAGGGGAGACTAGGGCAGAGCTCTTAGAGGGTAAGCGTGCTAGGACGCTCCACATGTGTGTGCCAGGAAACCTAGAAGCTCCAAGTCCTTTGCTTTGTGCGTGGTGAGGACGTTGCTACTTTGAGAGGAATCATTGGATTAAGACGTTGGGGGCACCGTCTTCGCCCTCATCTCCCCCGTCTTATTTCTGTGAACTCCTGTGTTTTAAGTCTCCTTGTATTATACCGCCTCTGGACGGAAGAGGCAAGCGCTTTAGCGCGTGGGGCGCACTGGTAGGGGTAGGCCAGGATTGTCAAGACTTAGCTAGCTATGCGACTCATCCGACTCATCCGAACCCTGGGCCAGGGACTGGAGGCTGCTTGCAGATCTGTGACCACAGGCGCTCAACGGTTCGTGTTGAGTTCCTGGGTGCCCAAGGGGAAGCCAGCAGTCTTGTGTAGAGAGCTCAGGGTTGCTTAGCCCAGCTCCAGAACGCGTTGACTTGTTCTGAAGAGAGTGCAGTTCCTGAAGTTCTCACAGAGGCCTGAACTTCCTCTAGAAAATGTTTCTCAGAACTGCAACGATCCAGTTTCATTCTTTCTGAAAGACTGTTCAATTGATTGATGAGAGAGAGAGAGGCATTAGCCCAGGCTAGCCTCAAATTTGCTTCATAGGCAAGGATGACCTTGAAAGGCTCCTATTCCTCCTGCTTGGACCTCCCAAGTGCTGGGATTACAGTTTGCCCTGCTGCCTGGCTCCTCACAGTTTTAGATTCCCTGCTGGAAGGTTTGGAGAATCCCTTGAAGGTAGCAGAAGGGGCGGAGTACAGGCAGGAAGTAGAGACCTGGGATTACGCCTTCCAAGGCTCCTGGTGAGCAGAAATGCAAATGAATTCTTTCCAACCTCATTTGTTGGAGGCAGGGAACCCAGAGCAGCGGCTTCTTCCTTTGCTGAAATACCAAGCAGAGGTTGCGAGGAGGAGGCAGGTATTCTGTTGCTGACAAGGGAAGTTAGCACTGCACACAGGCTCACTGGTACATTTGGAATGAGTAGATGGATGGAATTGAAATTTTTCAAGAGACCGTGTGGACAGGTTTTCTCTGACCCTGAACCCAATAGCTGGGTAAGACAGACTTTGGAATAATTTTCCTTGGTGGGTTATTTTGTTGTTGTTGCTATTTGTTTTATTGAGACAAGGTCTCACTCCGCAAACTAAGCTGTCCTGGAACTCATATGCAGCTCAGGCTGGCTAGGAATTCCAGGATCTTCTTGCCCTAGTCCTCCAAGTACTGGGATTGCAGGCATACATCATCCTGCCTGGCTCCTTCTTTCTGGAAAATTTTATTGATAATGCACACATTCAGAGTGTGAAGCCAGCATCACAAATTAAGAATGTAGCACCCCCCCCCAAAAGACCTATACTTATTGGCAGTAAATTCCAGGTTCTTCCTAGCTTGTCACCCTGTCTTTGTGGCTGATCACCTACTAAGATATCTTTGCACTTCATCAATGAAGAATAGCCTATCTTGCTGGGCATGGGGGTGCACGTCTTTAATCCCAGCACTTGGGAGGCAGAGGCAGGTGGATCTTTGTGAGTTCAAGCCTGGTCTGCATAGTGAGTTCCAGGACAGCTGGGGCTATAGGGAGACCCTGTCTCAAAAAAGACAAAAAGAAAAAAAAAAAAAAGAAGAGCATATCTTTTTAGTTTCTCAATAAACACTGGGAACACCCTCCTTCTGCTTGAGGAGCCTCAAACCACAATAGTCCCGAACCTCCACTGTAGCCTTGGCCTCCTACAGGTCCTTTTGAAAGGACAGGAGTCACCCTAGTGAGGCCTCTTAATAATTAATTCTCTGGGCAGGGTTCCCTGGAACCTGTCAGTGTTCCTGGAGCAGTTTTGGAAGGCTCCCAGGTGGCGGGATGTATGGGAGGAGCTCTCTGGCCCTGATCCCGGTTCTACAGTCCAGCTGAAGATCTCAGAGAAGACTCTGGCCTTCTATGTTTTTTAGACTCAGCCAGGGCTGGCCTTCAGAATAGGCTGAGCAAACTGGAATGAATTAAGGATTAGTCTGGAAAACCCCTAACTTATTAAAAAGCCCCCACAGGGTATGCTCCCTTAAGAACTTACTTCAGCATTACCTACTAAAAACAAAAACACTTTTTGTTTTGGCCTGCTTGCAATGGATGGTCTCTGCAGAGATGTGAGTCAAGCCATTTTGCAGTCACTTTTATACAAATTCAGCTAAATCTACACCCCCCCCCCATTTCCTGGTCCACAGAGAAGAGCTGAAACTGTCTTTACAGGACAGGGGCTGGTCTGACTTGCTGTAGGCTAGGGTAGTGCTGCTTGAGAACCACCGAGCTAACACATTATCTGGGATTATGTCTCTGGTATATGAGACTCTAGATGATCCTCCTGAGGGTCTGGCAGTGAGAGGGGGTCAGGAAACAAGTTTAAAGGGAAGTGACAAAAATAAACTTTCTCTTAGAAGACATGCCTTAATAGTGCTAAATGTCAAGGAAACAATCCTTCTTTTTTACTTGGTATAAGTAAATAAGAAGTGGCAGGAATCTAGATACTCTTGTATATATTAGGTTAAGCTTTGAGTGCCGGCTGCTTTCTGTCCTCATGGGGATAATGTGTGTGTGTGTGTGTGTGTGTGTGTGTGTGTTATTCAGCTTCTGTCTCACTAAAACAATATACCTGAGATAATTGCAATAAGAAAGGTTTGCTTTGGCTTGCAAAGTTGCAAAGTAGGAGGTCTCATCCACAATGAGTGGCTTGCAGAGGAGCAGGACATGAAATGAAGCACACAGTGAATCAAAATTATTACATCATGAACCACCCAGCCTAAATGGAGGAGGAAGAGTACTCCATTTCTGTACTCTCCCTGAATTTTTTACCATCCCTCTGAAAGTCAAGCTTTTAATAAATTGAGCCTTTAGGAGGCATTTAGGACCCAAACTATAGGAAAAAAGTGGGACATTTCTTACCTTTAAGAAGCACATGTCGTCCTGTTTCTTGGGAAAGTGAATATTCTTTTTCTTCTAGTGATAAAAATCACTGAGGTCCCTCACCTAGAAGTGGTCAGCTGCCAACAGTTCCTCAGCTAAGGCTGGGGCTTCCTATCCATTTCTGCACTTCTAATCTGGTTTTTGTCTGTTTTGAGTTTGCGTGGGTCTTGGGCATGTGGTCACCATTACCGTAAGTTCAAGTGAGCAAGTTCCCAGCTGCCTGGAAAACTCTCTTTCCTTGTGGTCATCCACCACCCCTCCTGGCTCTTAGTCTTTCTGTCCCTCTTCCTCAATCGTCCCTGAGCCCAGAGTGGCAGAGATTAATACAGGAGTCTTATCCAGGGACACACACTCTGTACTCTCTTTTTCTCTACACCTTGGCCATATATTGGGGGAAAAGAAGAAAGAAAAATAGTGCCTATAAATGCAGCAGCCCAAAGGAGTAAAGTCTTGACAGCTCCAGGGAAACGGGGTACCTTCCCTGGGAACACGAACCCAGCAAGCGACAAGCAGATGAGTAAGACTTATGGAATTTGAACCTCTATTGCCTTGGACAGGGAGACAGTGGGGTATGTATCAGGAACTGGGGCCCATGATGTAAACAGAGGCCACACACTTTGGCATCTGAACAGAGGCTGGAAGGCAGAGGGACCTAGGGAATAGCAACACCCACTGTTGCTATAGCTGTGCATGTGCTCATCGAGAAATGGGAACGGTAGAAAATACCTCACAGGGCTGCTTGGGACCACGCTGATTCTGTAGAATCAGACTGAAAGAAGTGATTGCTCTTTTCTTTCCACTTAAAACAACTGTATATATATTTTTCTTTTTTCTGTCCCATTATTTTGTGGGAATTGTAAATAGGAAGGAAAAGTCTGTGAAGCTTTCTGAGAGCAGAGTCTAAGTCAAAGTGCTTAGCTAAGAGACCCAATTTCTGTCAGAGGAAAAAAATTAAATCAGTAGTCTCTCCTTTATTTTTATTTATTATTATTATTGCTGCTGCTGCTGTAGTTATTGTAGTTGTTGTTGTCGTTGTTGTTGTTGGTGGTGTGGTGTGGGTGTGTGTGTGTGTGTGGTGTGTATGCCAAGGCAATCCATGTAGAGCTCAGAGGGCAGCTTTTGGGCATTGGTTCTCTGTTTTCATGGGTTTCTGTGGGCTTGAACTCGGGTCTTCAAGGCTCCATGGCAAGCACCTTTCACCGGATGAGTATCCTGCTGCTTTTTTTTTTTTTTTTTTTTTTTTTTTTTTTTTTTTTTTTTATTTCTGTATGTGTAGAATGTACTGTCTGCATGCAGGTCGGCACCCGTGTCGTGCAACGCCGCGGAGTTCAGAAGAGGGTGCTCGGATTCCCCCGGAAACTGGAGTTCTCCTGGAATTGGAGCCAGACGGTTCTCAGCCCGCCATTGGGGGTGCTGGGGATCGAACCCGGGTCCTCTGTGAGAGCGGTCGGCGCTCTCAACCGCTAGGCCATCTCTCCAGCCCTTTTTTGTCTTTTTGAGACAGGGTCTCCCTGTAGCCCCAGCTGTCCTGGAACTCACTATGTAGACTAGGCTGGCCTTCAACTCACAGAGATCCACCTGCCTCTGCTTTCCTGAGTGCTGGGATTAAAGGCATGCACCGGCACGCCCAGCATTGCCTTTCATTTTTGAGCCAGGCTCTCAACTTGCAACACAGGTTGGCCTTGAACTCACTGGAATTCTCCTGTCTCAGACTCTGCATCCTGGAATTACAAGAAAAAGTAATCATTCTGGGCTCGGAATCAATTGTGTTGCGTGCTTCTGCTGGTGGCTGTTGAAGCTGTCCTGGCAGGTGTCCCTAACTTCAGACTTTCAGGGAGTGGTGTCCAGACTCTTTTCTCCTAGAGTCTCCTTGAGCTTGCTTGGGATAATTAGTCCAGAGGGAGGGTGGACTTTGCTAAGTCTATTGTATTGCCCTAGAACATTCCTGTAGGGAGTCAGGGGACACTTTACTGGATAAAGATCTGTTCTCGGCTGACTTTCTGTGTATGCTTTGTAGAGTAGTACACAGAATTGTGTTAAAAAAATTTCTACTTTGGAGTTCTTGCTTCTTTTTCCAGCTCAGCCTCCTGCCATGTGTTAGCACTGGGCTAAACATTCAAAAAACGATAGTGCACAATACATTTCTGTAAGTAGAAGGAGCAGGGAAGTCCTTCTAAAGAGAGATGTCTGAGGGAGATGTGCACTTAGCTTTTCTACTGAGTGTACACATAGATTTTCATCAAAAGAAGCTCCTGTTTCTTTGTTGGTGGAACTCTGTCAATTCTTAAAAACAGAATGAGAGGGGAGGGAGAAAAAAAGCAGACAATGCAATATTCCTGGCTTAAAGAGTTGTCACTAATTCACTGTACTTCTGGAATGGCTCTGTCTTCTATCACATAAAATTTACAGCATCTAGTTTAAGACTGTTGGGTTTTGTCAATTATCAGCTGGCAAAAAAACAAAAAGGCTGTTGGAATAGCTGCATTTGTGTGTGTGTATGTGTGTGTGTGTGTGTGTGTGTGTGTCTGTCTGTAGGTGTGAGTGTGAATGGAAGCCAGAGGCCAACCTCAGGTGTCATTCCTTAGGAGCTGTGTGCTTTGCTTTTGTTTGAGGTGAGGTCTCTCATAGGCCTGTAGATCTCACCGATCAGGCTAGACCTGCTGGTCAATGAGATCTAGGGATCCTCCTGTCTATCCCATTCCTCCCTACTGACCCCCCCCCCATGAGATTACAAGTATAAACCATGTCTGGCTGTTTTCTGTGACTTCTGGGGATTGAACTCAGACCCTCATGGTGTGTAACAGTTTATCAACTGACCTTCCTCCCAGCCAATGGAATAGCTGCATTTCTGAGGTTAATTTGCATCAAATCTCGAGCAACTGAGAAACTCACAGGGCCGCTGCTAACTTACTAGGCTGGATAGGAGAATGGCGGTCCATGTTTTGGGAAAGGAAATCAGTGCTTCTTCCTCTGGATCAGCTTGGTCCTGAGGCACACAACTGGCAAGTGTCTGCTAATTTCAAGCATCATTTATTGGAAGCAAATTTCAAGTTTTTCAGTGCCTCATCTTTGAACTGCACATGCATTATCTCTGATAATTTAATCATTGACAATCAATATTTATTGATTGCTTAATCTGTATATTGAATTTGTTAAATTATGAGTTAAAATGCCTAGCAGGAGATCTTCTAGTGCCCAAAGTCTAGAAAATTAAAAGAATTCCTGAGGCCACCAAGCTAGTTGGGGGGAAATGTCCCAATATTTGGAGCCTGTGGGGGTCATTCTCACTCGAACTACCATACCATTCATTGTCCTGCTGCTCATGTGCCGCGGCCACCAAACTGTTACCTTACCCTGAGACAGAACTGTATCAAAATGTAAATGAAATGTCACTAAGCTTAGCATTAGCTCAGCTGAGATTTGGTTTTTCAGGGTAAAGCTTTCCTGATAAAGGAAGCAGGGCAAGTCTTTTGGTTAGAATAAAATGATGATGGTTAGTTTTAATTGCCAACTTGGCACAGTCTAGATCACCTGGGAAGAGAGTCTCAATAAGGGATTGTGTAGATCAGGTTAGCCTATTTGTGAGACACTGGCACCATTTCCTAGGTTTGGGTCCTAGATCTATAAAAGAAGAGAAAGAGCTGAGCATAGCAGGTACGATGTGCACATTCGGTTCTCTGCTCTGGCTGTGGCTGCTCTGTGACTAGTTGCTTCATGTTTTTGTCATCTGGACTTCCCTCTAATGATCACAACTTATGAGCTAAAATAAACTTCTTTTGCCTTAAGCTGTTTTTGTCAGGGTATTTTTATCGTAGCAACGTGAAATGAAACTAAGATAGTCACTGAATCACATTGTACAAGTAGTAAACAGTCCAGAGACTAGTGATATAAGTAGTGTCAAGTAGGGCAGTATTAGTACACACCTATTGACAGAAGAGAGACTAGCTGATATAAGTAGTGTCAATTAGGGCAGTATTAGTACACACCTATTGACAGAGGAGATGCTGGTTCCTCTGCTTCTGTCTCCTCCTTCTTCCTCCTCTCTCTTCCTCCCTCCTCCTCCTTCCTCCTCCTCCTCCTCCTCCTCCTCCTCCTCCTCTTCCTTCATCCTCCTCCTCCTGCCGCCCTTCACTTCTTCATCATCCAACGTGGACTGAAGAGCTGTGGTTCTCCACAAATCCTCCAGTCCTCCAGGTCTTTAGCACCAGATTGGGACTGCTGAAGCATCCAGCCTCACAGATTAAGCCAGTTATGGAGTTTTCAGTTTCTCCAAAACAGAACACCATTCTATCTGTTTTGTTCCTTTAGAGAACCCTCACACAAGGATTTTCACCATTGCATTAATGGTTGCCTATTTTCAACTAAATTGTAAAATCATTACTGTAGAAACATACCCAATGCTTTCATGTTGCCATCTGTTGTCCTGGCCCAAATCTCAAAGAATATTTGCTGAATGGAGGATTCACCAGAGAATTAAAGTATCCAGTTGTATGTCATACAAAGAAATAACACGCAGTATGCAAAAATCTATTTTTAACTGTCTGGGCCTCAGGGTTTAATTTGGCTCTGTTAGCTTTGAATCCGTTTTTGGCATAGCTTGGGGTATTTTTTCTTTAACATGAGTTGGCTAGATGGCAGCAAGGTTTCCGCTCTGCAGAGAAACCCGTGGCCGTGCCATTCTAAATGTGCATTCCTTGTGGGGAAGCTGGGAGTCAGCTCCTAGCTCTTTGGATTTTTTTACATCTCAGGTTTTAATGAACCACTCCTCCTCAGTGAGACTACAAATAAATGTATGAACATTACAGCATGGTCTACATACTATTCCTCCACACCAAAGGGCAAAAATCACAGTAGATTAAATTATTTTCAGCGTTGTCTAAATTCCTGGGACAGCATTGAAATACATATTTTCTTTTAAGAGACCTTAAAAGCTATTGTGTTTGGCCATTGATGAGTGGGTCTTTTTCATGCAATTTTCATTTTTGCTTATTATTGTTGCAAGAATATTTTCTTTTCTCTGTACTTTCAAGAATATGCTCAAAATGGTTGCATATAACTATTGGACAAGGTTCCAAGTCTGCTACCATACTCAGATAGCTCTATGGTTCCTTTGTAGCTAGTCATAGTTTCTCCTCATTTTATAGACAAATAGGAACTCTCTAGCCAGTCACTTGGCATTTACAAGTCTGATCATCCTTCCTTTAACAGTCATTTATTTGAGTCCCTAAAGTTGCCGTAATTTTTAATTCATTGTCCTGATTCAGCCTCAGAACACTCCATAAGGGAGCCATGCATTTACTTGCACGTGACAGAGAACAGAAGTGAGACTTAAACGCCACCACAGAGCTAAAAGGCACAGTTCAGAAGTGAGGGGCTCTTGGCTAGCTAATACATTGACCACAGTGATGCAAAAGACAGAAATGAGTTAGAAAGATGCTTTCATTTCTTTCATGAAGTTGCAGCCTTTCTGAAGGAGCCCTCCTCAGGGAGGGGACATCCAGAGGCACACTCTGCTATTGCTAGCTGCAGTCTGCTATTCCACGCTCAGTGGCTCTGATGTCCCAGAAAAGAGTTGTTGTTTCTTGCATCCCAGCTTTTTGGACTCTCCCTCGCTGTCTTCCTCATGAGGTTTTCCTCCCAAACATACCATCAGCACTTTAATCCAAGTTCGGGCTCTGCTTTCTGGAAGACCTGGGTTAGGACAGTTATTTTACTCTCCCAATTTGTAATCTGTATAAAAGTGGTTCCCCGGGGCATAAAGAAAATAATTAGCACAAAAACATAAACTATAGTTCAAAAAACATCCAAACATAAACAGCGAGTAAGACCTGCCTCTGAATACAGACAGGTGAGTCTCTGTGGGTCAAGCAGTGGCTTCATGGAAGAAACAAAGCAAGTACCTCTGAATAGATGTAGTAGGGCAGTAAAAAAAAACAAAACATGAAACTATGAGGGAGGTTTATGGAGAAGAACAAGGGGTTTGGCAGGAGAGGGAAGGGGAAAAGGGAGGATACTGGTGGGAGAGTACAAACAAAATACATTATGTTATGTATATACATGAAGCTGTGACATAATGATGGGAGAATATGATCAAAATACATGTGTATGTACATGAAACTGACATAATAATGGGAGAATATGATCAAAATACATGTGTATATGCATGAAACTGACAATAATGGGAGAATATGATCAAAAGACATTGTATATACATGAAAGCTGACATAATAATGGGAGAATATGATCAAAATGCATGTGTATATACATGAAACTGACATAATGGGAGAATATGATCAAACTGCATGTGTATATACATGAAACTGTGACATAATGATAGAAGACTATGATCAAAGTATATGTGTATATACATGAAACTGTGAAAGAATTTTCAGAATTAAAAAGTAAGGTGCTCCTGTTCTCCCACATTTTCTAATTTATTAGCATATAGTTACTTTAATTATGAGTACTTTTTTTGTAGTTGTTAGAGACAGGGTCTCACTATGTAGCTTGAGATGGTCTGGAGCTTTCTGTGTAGACCAGGCCTGCCTCTGCCACGATTTAATTATTTTTAATTTCTTCTAATTTTAGATTTGTTCTGTATTGTCAATCTCATATTGAGTGTTTCAGTTCTCCTTATTTTGCTTCTTAAAAGCCAAAGTCCTCTATAAATCAAATTCATAGTAATTAAATTTTTCTTAATTTCTCTCTCTCAGTGTGTGTGTGTGAGTGTGTGTGTGTAAGGGCACTGCATTCCACAGTGCACATATGATGCTCAATCCTCTCCTTCTACCTTGTTTTTCATGCCGGGTCTCTCCTGGTTGTTCCTGTTCTCTGTACTCCACGTTAGCTGTCCCATGAGCTTCCTGGAAATTCTCTCTACCTCCCATCTCACATGGAACAAAGTGCACAGATTACAGACACTGGCAGCCATGTCCAGCTTTTCCATGGGATCTAAACCTGGGCTCTCACAGCACCTAAACCATCTCCCTGACACCATGGTAATTTTAACTTTATTTAAGAGGAAAAGAAAGAAAATAAATAATACAAGAATATTGAAGGAAAGAACTTAATGAGGAGAAAATGAGAAGGCAGAGGGAATAAAAGGATAAGGGAAAGGGAAAGCAGAATTACATGCTGTAATTCCAGCATGTGAGAGGTGGAGGCAGCAGGGGCATGAGTTCAAGGCTAAACCTGGTTACAGAGTGAGTCTAAGGCCAGCTTGAGCTATACAAGAATCAAAGAATCGAAGAATCGAAGAATCGAAGAATCGAAGAAGACGAAGAAGAAGAAGAAAGAAGAGAGAGAAGAAGAAGAAGGGAGGAGAGGAGGCGGAGAGGAGAGGAGGAGGAGGGAGGAGGAGAGGAGGAGGAGGGAGGGGACGAGACGAGGAGGAAGGAGGAAGAGGAGGAGGGGAGGGAGGAAGGAGGAGGAGGGAGGAGGGAGAAGAAGAGAGGAGGAGGGAGGGGGAGGAGGAGGACGGAGGAGGGGAGGAAGAGAAGGAGGAAGAGGAGGAGACAGAAAGCAGAGATACCAGCATCTCCTTGTCATAGGTGTGTCTAATACTGCCCTAATTGACACTACTTATATCAGCTAGTCTCTCTTCTGTCAATAGGTGTGTACTAATACTGCCCTACTTGACACTACTTATATCACTAGTCTCTGGACTGTTTACTACTTGTACAATGTGATTCAGTGACTATCTTAGTTTCATTTCACGTTGCTACGATAAAAATACCCTGACAAAAACAGCTTAAGGCAAAAGAAGTTTATTTTAGCTCATAAGTTGTGATCATTAGAGGGAAGTCCAGATGACAAAAACATGAAGCAACTAGTCACAGAGCAGCCACAGCCAGAGCAGAGAACCGAATGTGCACATCGTACCTGCTATGCTCAGCTCTTTCTCTTCTTTTATAGATCTAGGACCCAAACCTAGGAAATGGTGCCAGTGTCTCACAAATAGGCTAACCTGATCTACACAATCCCTCAATTGAGATTCTTTCCCGGTGATCTCTAGACTGTGCCAATGTTGGCAATTATAAAACTAACCCCATCATCATTTTATTCTACACCAAAAGACTTGCCCTGCTTCCTTTATCAGGAAAGCTTTACCCTGAAAAACCAAATCTCAGCTGAGCTAATGCTAAGCTTAGTGACATTTCATTTACATTTTGATACAGTTCTGTCTCAGGGTAAGGTAACAGTTTGGTGGCCGCGGCACATGAGCAGCAGGACAATGAATGGTATGGTAGTTCGAGTGAGAATGACCCCCACAGGCTCCAAATATTTGGGACATTTCCCCCCAACTAGCTTGGGTGCCTCAGGAAAGGAATCTTTTAATTTTCTAGACTTTGGGCACTAGAAGATCTCCTGCTAGGCATTTTAACTCATAATTTAACAAATTCAATATACAGATTAAGCAATCAATAAATATTGATTGTCAATGATTAAATTATCAGAGATAATGCATGTGCAGTTCAAAGATGAGGCACTGAAAAACTTGAAATTTGCTTCCAATAAATGATGCTTGAAATTAGCAGACACTTGCCAGTTGTGTGCCTCAGGACCAAGCTGATCCAGAGGAAGAAGCACTGATTTCCTTTCCCAAAACATGGACCGCCATTCTCCTATCCAGCCTAGTAAGTTAGCAGCGGCCCTGTGAGTTTCTCAGTTGCTCGAGATTTGATGCAAATTAACCTCAGAAATGCAGCTATTCCATTGGCTGGGAGGAAGGTCAGTTGTAAACTGTTACAAACCATGAGGGTCTGAGTTCAATCCCCAGAAGTCACAGCAAGAAACAGCCAGAATGGTTTATACTTGTAATCTCATGGGGGGGGGGGGTCAGTAGTGAGGAATGGGATAGACAGGAGGATCCCTAGATCTCATTGACCCGCAGGTCTAGCCTGATCGGTGGATCTACCGGCCTATGAGAGACCTCACCTCAAACAAAAGCAAAGCACACAGCTCCTAAGGAATGACACCTGAGGTTGCTCTGGTTCCATTCACACTCACACCCTCAGACAGACACACACCACACACACACAACACCACGTACTACACACACAAAGCAGCTATTTCCAACAGTCTTTTTGTTTTTTTGCCCTGCATAATTGACAAAACCCAACAGTCTTAAACTAGATGCTGTAAATTTTATGTGATAGAAGACAGAGCCATTCCAGAAGTACAGTGAATTAGTGACAACTCTTTAAGCCAGGAATATTGCATTGTCTGCTTTTTTTCTCCCTCCCTCTCTCATTTCTGTTTTTAAGAATTGACAGAGTTCCACCAACAAAGAAACAGGAGCTTCTTTTGATGAAAATCTATGTGTACACTCAGTAGAAAAGCTAAGTGCACATCTCCCTCAGACATCTCTCTTTAGAAGGACTTCCCTGCTCCTTCTACTTACAGAAATGTATTGTGCACTATCGTTTTTTGAATGTTTAGCCCAGTGCTAACACATGGCAGGAGGCTGAGCTGGAAAAAGAAGCAAGAACTCCAAAGTAGAAATTTTTTTAACACAATTCTGTGTACTACTCTACAAAGCATACACAGAAAGTCAGCCGAGAACAGATCTTTATCCAGTAAAGTGTCCCCTGACTCCCTACAGGAATGTTCTAGGGCAATACAATAGACTTAGCAAAGTCCACCCTCCCTCTGGACTAATTATCCCAAGCAAGCTCAAGGAGACTCTAGGAGAAAAGAGTCTGGACACCACTCCCTGAAAGTCTGAAGTTAGGGACACCTGCCAGGACAGCTTCAACAGCCACCAGCAGAAGCACGCAACACAATTGATTCCGAGCCCAGAATGATTACTTTTTCTTGTAATTCCAGGATGCAGAGTCTGAGACAGGAGGAATTCCAGTGAGTTCAAGGCCAACCTGTGTTGCAAGTTGAGAGCCTGGCTCAAAAATGAAAGGCAATGCTGGGCGTGCCGGTGCATGCCTTTAATCCCAGCACTCAGGAAAACAGGAGAGCAGGTGATTCTCTGTTGAGTTGAAGGCCAGCTAGTCTACATAGTGAGTTCCCACAGCTGGGGCTACAGGGCAGGGGACCCGTCTCAAAAAGACAAAAAAGGGCTGAGATGGCCTGCTAGCGGTTTGAGAGCGCGACCGCTCTCACAGAGGACCCGGGTTCGATCCCCAGCACCCACCATTGGCGGCTGAGAACCGTCTGGGGCTCCAATTCCAGGAGAACTCCAGTTCCGGGGGAATCCGAGCCTCTTCTGAACTCCGCGGCGTTTGCACGACACGGGTGCACGACCTGCATTGCAGACAGTACATTCTACACATACAGAATAAAAAAAAAAAAAAAAAAAAAAAAAAAAAAAAAAACAAAGAAAGGCAGCAGGATGACTCATCCGGTGAAGTGTGTGCCATGGAGCCTTGAGACCCGAGTTCAAGCCACAGAAACCCATGAAAACAGAGAACCAATGCCCAAAAGCTGCCCTCTGAGCTCTACATGGTTGCCTTGGCATACACACCCACACCAACAACACACACACCCACAACCACCAAACAACAAAAAAAAAAAAAAAAAAAAAAAATAATAATAATAATATAAAATAAAAGAAGACTACTGATTTAATTTTTTTCCTCTGACAGAAATTGGGTCTCTTAGCTAAGCACTTTGACTTAGACTCTGCTCTCAGAAAGCTTCACAGACTTTTCCTTCCTATTTTACATCCACAAATAAGGAAGAAAAAAAAGAAAAATATATATACAGTTGTTTTAAGTGGAAAGAAAAGAGCAATCACTTCTTTCAGTCTGACTCTACAGAATCAGCGTGGCCCCAAGCAGCCCTGTGAGGTATTTTCTACCGTTCCCATTTCTCGATGAGCACATGCACAGCTATAGCAACAGTGGGTGTTGCTATTCCCTAGGTCCCTCTGCCTTCCAGCCTCTGTTCAGATGCCAAAGTGTGTGGCCTCTGTTTACATCATGGGCCCCAGTTCCTGATACATACCCCACTGTCTCCCTGTCCAAGGCAATAGAGGTTCAAATTCCATAAGTCTTACTCATCTGCTTGTCGCTTGCTGGGTTCGTGTTCCCAGGGAAGGTACCCCGTTTCCCTGGAGCTGTCAAGACTTTACTCTTGGGGCTGCTGCATTTATAGGCACTATTTTTCTTTTCTTTTTTCCCCAATATATGGCCAAGGTGTAGAGAAAAAGAGAGTACCGCGTGTGTGTCCCTGGATAAGACTCCTGTATTAATCTCTGCCACTCTGGGCTCAGGGACGATTGAGGAAGAGGGACGAAAGACTAAGAGCCAGGAGGGGGGGTGGTGGATGACCACAAGGAAAGAGGTTTTTCCAGGCAGCTGGGAACTTGCTACTTGAACTTACGGTTAATGGTGACCACATTGCCCAAGGACCCATCGCAAACTCAAAACAGACAAAACCAGATTAGAAGTGCAGAAATGGATAAGAAGCCCCAGCCTTAGCCTGTTAGGAAAGTTGGCAGTGAACCCACTTCTAGGTGAGGTGAACCTCAGGATTTTTATCACTAGAAGAAAAAGAATATTCACTTTCCCAAGAAACAGGACGACATGTGCTTCTTAAAGGTAAGAAATGTCCCACTTTTTTCCTATAGTTTGGGTCCTAAATGCCTCCTAAAGGCTCAATTTATTAAAAGCTTGACTTTCAGAGGGATGGTAAAAAATTCAGGGAGAGTACAGAAATGGAGTACTCTTCCTCCTCCATTTAGGCTGGGTGGTTCATGATGTAATAATTTTGATTCACTGTGTGCTTCATTTCATGTCCTGCTCCTCTGCAAGCCACTCATTGTGGATGAGACCTCCTACTTTGCAACTTTGCAAGCCAAAGCAAACCTTTTCTTTTGCAAATTATCTCAGTATATTGTCTTAGTTGACAGACAGAAGCTGTAAACACACTACACACCACACACACACCACCACACACCATCTTCCCCACTGAGGACAGAAAGCAGCCGGCACTCAAAGCTTAACCTAATATATACAAGAGTATCTAGATTCCTGCCACTTCTTATTTACTTATACCAAGTAAAAAAGAAGGATTGTTTCCTTGACATTTAGCACTATTAAGGCATGTCTTCTAAGAGAAAGTTTATTTTTGTCACTTCCCTTTAAACTTGTTTCCTGACCCCCTCTCACTGCCAGACCCTCAGGAGGATCATCTAGAGTCTCATATACCAGAGACATAATCCCAGATAATGTGTTAGCTCGGTGGTTCTCAAGCAGCACTACCCTAGCCTACAGCAAGTCAGGACCAGCACCTGTCCGTAAAGACAGTTTCAGCTCTTCTCTGTGGACCAGGCAATGGGGGGGGGGGGTAGTAGATTTAGCTGAATTTGATAAAAGTGACTGCAAAATGGCTTGACTCACATCTCTGCAGAGACCATCCATTGCAAGCAGGCCAAAACAAAAAGTGTTTTTGTTTTTAGTAGGTTAATGCTGAAGTTAAGTTCTTAAGGGAGCATACCCTGTGGGGGCTTTTTAATAAGTTAGGGGCTTTCCAGACTAACCCTTAATTCACTCCAGTTTGCTCAGCCTATTCTGAAGGCCAGCCCTGGCTGAGTCTAAAAAACATAGAAGGCCAGAGTCTTCTCTGAGATCTTCAGCTGGACTGTAGAACCGGGATCAGGGCCAGAGAGCTCCTCCCATACATCCCGCCACCTGGGAGCCTTCCAAAACTGCTCCAGGAACACTGACAGGTTCCAGGGAACCCTGCCCAGAGAATTAATTATTAAGAGGCCTCACTAGGGTGACTCCTGTCCTTTCAAAAGGACCTGTAGGAGGCCAAGGCTACAGTGGAGGTTCGGGACTATTGTGGTTTGAGGCTCCTCAAGCAGAAGGAGGGTGTTCCCAGTGTTTATTGAGAAACTAAAAAGATATGCTCTTCTTTTTTTTTTTTTTTTTTTGTTTTTTTGAGACAGGGTCATCTATAAGCCCAGCTGTCTGGAAACTCACTATGCAGACCCCGGCCTTGAATCCACAAAGATCCACCTGCCTCTGCCTCCCAACGGCTGGGATTAAAAGACGTGCACCCCATGACCAGCAAGATAGGCTATTCTTCATTGATGAAGTGCAAAGATATCTTAGTAGGTGATCAGCCACAAAGACAGGGTGACAAGCTAGGAAGAACCTGGAATTTACTGCCAATAAGTATAGGTCTTTTGGGGGGGGGTGCTTACATTCTTAATTTGTGATGCTGGCTTCACACTCTGAATGTGTGCATTATCAATAAAATTTTCCAGAAAGAAGGAGCCAGGCAGGATGATGTATGCCTGCAATCCCAGTACTTGGAGGACTAGGGCAAGAAGATCCTGGAATTCCTAGCCAGCCTGAGCTGCATATGAGTTCCAGGACAGCATTAGTGTGCGGAGTGAGACCTTGTCTCAATAAAAACAAATTAGCAAAACAACAACAAAATAACCCACCAAGGAAAATTATTCCAAAGTCTGTCTTACCCAGCTATTGGGTTCAGGGTCAGAGAAAACCTGTCCACACGGTCTCTTGAAAAATTTCAATTCCATCCATCTACTCATTCCAAATGTACCAGTGAGCCTGTGTGCAGTGCTAACTTCCCTTGTCAGCAACAGAATACCTGCCTCCTCCTCGCAACCTCTGCTTGGTATTTCAGCAAAGGAAGAAGCCGCTGCTCTGGGTTCCCTGCCTCCAACAAATGAGGTTGGAAAGAATTCATTTGCATTTCTGCTCACCAGGAGCCTTGGAAGGCGTAATCCCAGGTCTCTACTTCCTGCCTGTACTCCGCCCCTTCTGCTACCTTCAAGGGATTCTCCAAACCTTCCAGCAGGGAATCTAAAACTGTGAGGAGCCAGGAGAAGGGCAACTTTATCCCAGCACTTGGGAGGTCCAAGCAGGAGGAATAGGAGCCTTTCAAGGTCATCCTTGCCTATGAAGCAAATTTGAGGCTAGCCTGGGTAATGCCTCTCTCTCTTCTCTCAATCAATTGAACAGTCTTTCAGAAAGAATGAAACTGGATCGTTGCAGTTCTGAGAAACATTTTCTAGAGGAAGTTCAGGCCTCTGTGAGAACTTCAGGAACTGCACTCTCTTCAGAACAAGTCAACGCGTTCTGGAGCTAGGCTAAGCAACCCTGAGCTCTCTACACAAGACTGCTGGCTTCCCCTTGGGCACCCAGGAACTCAACACGAACCGCTGAGCGCCTGTGGTCACAGATCTGCAAGCAGCCTCCAGTCCCTGGCCCAGGGTTCGGATGAGTCGGATGAGTCGCATAGCTAGCTAAGTCTTGACAATCCTGGCCTACCCCTACCAGTGCGCCCCACGCGCTAAAGCGCTTGCCTCTTCCGTCCAGAGGCGGTATAATACAAGGAGACTTAAAACACAGGAGTTCACAGAAATAAGACGGGGGAGATGAGGGCGAAGACGGTGCCCCCAACGTCTTAATCCAATGATTCCTCTCAAAGTAGCAACGTCCTCACCACGCACAAAGCAAAGGACTTGGAGCTTCTAGGTTTCCTGGCACACACATGTGGAGCGTCCTAGCACGCTTACCCTCTAAGAGCTCTGCCCTAGTCTCCCCTTTGCGTCTAGTGCCTGGCCCTTGGCTGCTAAACCGTGTAGAATACAAGAATGGCTGGGTGACTTTTGTCACCAATGATCTCCGTGGGCTGGTCTCCCACGGCAGCCGCAAACAGAATCTAAACACAGCTGTTTTGTCTGAAGCTCCAATTCAGGGAAACTCCAGTTCCAGGGGAATCCGATACCCTCTTCTGACTCCGCGGCGTTGCATGGACACGGGTGCACTGACTTGCATGCATACAGTACCTTACACACATACGGAAAATGAATAAAATTACTTTAAAATTTTTTTAAAAAAACTTAAAATAACAAAAATCCCTAAGCCACGTTTCTATTGCAATATCGCCTTTCCTAAGTTCCCTCCAAGTGCAATTGCTGGACCAGCCACCATCCCCGCAGCCAAATCCTGCTGGCTCCTCCGCGCGCCCACAGCGCCCAGGCTGGGAGGAGGGTGGGTACGAAGGACATCCCCACCGCACTTTCTGCACACCCGGCAGTCAGCGACTGCAGTTTCTCTGCCCAGCGAGCCCAGAAGAAGCATCTTGGTGTCCGATCCTAATCCCCAGGCCGGCATCTAGGGCACAAGGGAGAGAGGAAGGTCCTTCTGCAGGTGGCCTAGTCTCCGCGATTTCTTTATTCACCAATAGACTTTGCAAAGCGGAGCCTAAGAGAGGAGAAAGAACTGACCTGCGCAGGGCAAGATCGCAGCCCAGGTTGGGGACGTCTTGACGCCTAGGGAAGGCTGGCCGCGTTGGCGTTGGTTCTTAGAGAATCGCTGCCCTGGCTCGTCTCCCTCGAACACCCTTTGTCCTAGCTGCCTTCTTTCCTGCCCCTCGCCCCGTCGCCCACTCAGCACCCTGTCCCTCCCTCTCCTCTTCAGCGTTCCCTCCACCGCGCTCCCGCTCCCGGGATCAGATAAGAGGAAAGCGACAGCTTCGGGGAGCCAATTATAAAGCGGACGGTGGCCGCAGGGGCGGGGAGGCGGGCGGCAGACCCCCATTTTCTCTCCTCCCCCTCCTTTTTCCCCATCCCCGCCCCGATTCGCCTGCGGAGGAGTCCCCCCGCCCCGCGCCCCACCCCAAGTCCCCCCCACCCCCAAGACCTCGCGGCCGCCCCAGGTGTGCACTGCAATCCAGTGCTGAGCGCGGGAGACCAGGGTGCCCTCCTCTGGGACAGTGGCCAGTGCCCAGCTCCTAAGCACAGCCCGGGTGGCTATGGGATGTCCCGGGCTCTCTTGTTTCACGTGCTATGTACAAAGTCTTCATCTCCAAAGATGAGCCTAGCCTTCTTGCTTTCGCGGGATGGGTCTCCTTTCCCTTGCTCCTCGGAACAAGTCGGAGGAGGATTCCAGAGCGAGGCAGAGATGCTGGACTTTGAAGCGCAGAATCAACTGATCGTGGGAGCGCCGAGGGAAGGGGAGGGGAGAAATTGGGAACGGGGTTTCCATACAAACGATAGATAACTATGGTCAGTTCGTGTGTTTGGACCTGCGTGTTTCCCCATGCGAAGAGATTATGCACAGAACCTCCGGGTTCTGGAGCATGCGGGCCACCCAGTGACAGAGTGAACAGAAGGGGCTGACTCTAGAGCCCTAAGTGCCTGGGCTTGCGCCCTCGCCCTTTGAGCCTTTACAAAGTCTTCTTTCCCAATTTGACTCAAGCTAGCAAACCCCAGACGCCCAACTTGACACTAGACCTTGTTATTGGCTCTCAGATGGGGGTGAGGGATGTATTGACACTGACTATTTTTAGCAAGACCCTGCGTTGTGAGAAAACACTGAAAAGAATATTTCATCGCCAAGCGCTGCGATGGAGAAAAAAGCACGCTGTGCCTTCTGAGCGTCCGGACCTGCTCCGAAGTGCCCCGCTGAGAACAGCGGCGTGCTTGTCACCTTTCGCGGTGGTTCTCTGGACATTCCAACCTTCCAAGCAGCTGCTGGCCACCTATGTTCCCTGCAGAAACCAGTGACGTTTGCCGCCCTCCTCCCGCGAACTTCACTTTGGAGTGGGAAGGGCGGCTGCCGCCCAGAGTCCCCGAATCGGGGTCAGCCTTGGCTTGAATTCGGCCCCAGGGCGAGGCCGCCGCTCGGCGCCGCTCCGCTTCCGCGCTTCGCTGAGCACAATTCTCTGGGGTCGGTCGGTCAGCGCCGCTCTTGGAAGGACCCGCGCCAATACCCAGGGCTGTGGACGCTACTGCCAGGGTAAGAGCGCCACCTGGCGTCTGAGCCGGGGTGGAACAGGAAAGGGACCTTTGACAAGCAGGGTTAGCTCTTTCCTCTGTCCCGCCCCCAAACACCTATTAGGATCTTTTCTTCTTGTAGCAAAATACCGAGGATTAGTGAAAACCTTTCTTCTGATTACCGTGGGGGGGGGGTGGTAGCTGCCTGTTGGCACAGGATTGCAGATAAGAGATGAGACGACACAGTGGCATTATTCAACTACAAAGTACAGAGAATGGCAGATTCTCTGGTGATTTTAAAATATGAAATATGTATGCAAATATCCATGCAAAACAAGTATACATAGTATTTGCTGGACTACTAAACTTTTCTGAAGGGCTGGAGAGAGCTGATTTGTTCCTTAAGGTCCTTGCTTGCTGGTCAAGGACCTCGGTTATATTCCCAGCACCCACCTGAAACCATAGCATAGATAGCTGTTGCTTAGTTTTGTAAGCTCTTTGACCTCCTGGGGAGTGAGGTCACAGGAGCCATTCTTTGGGGCCTCGTGGCCCAACCAATCTAGTCCAAAGCAATGCACCCCCAAATCCAAGGGGAGAATCAATGGAGAAGAAGCTTGACATTGGGCCTCTGCCTACACACACACAACACCACAAAACCACAACATACACACACATCAAACACAAACAGGATTATATGGTTTGTATTCACCTGGAGTACATTATACAATATGTTCTATATACTACATATATATATATATTATTATTATATATAATATATTCTGATTACCTTCCTCCATTTCTTTAATGTTGGAATTCTGTTTGTTTGTTGTTTGTTTGTCAGTTGTTTGTTTTTGGTCAATTCAGGACAATCTCTCTTTTTCATGCATGGCCCAGGTTAACCTAGAACTCATTATGTCGCCCGGCTGGCAGCAAACCTTGGGTCATCTTCGGCTTCGAG
The DNA here is from genome assembly GCA_009823505.1 of Rhizomys pruinosus. Classification (NCBI taxonomy): domain Eukaryota; kingdom Metazoa; phylum Chordata; class Mammalia; order Rodentia; family Spalacidae; genus Rhizomys; species Rhizomys pruinosus. The sequence goes on along the minus strand of VZQC01005422.1, from coordinate 2,005,641 downwards.
TGCGGGGATTACATGCTGCCTGATATTCCTGGTTTAATGTTTGAATTCTTGCATTTCACTTTAAGTGGAGATAAACTTCAGTTAATGTTCAAACAGGAGGCTAAGTGTTTATGTTTTTCATTTAGTAGAAATTGTGTATGAATTTACAGCTTTTTTAAAAGTGTCTATTCATACCAAGTGCTGGAGGGAGGTTGCGGAGGAAAGGGGAACACTCATCCACTGCTGGTGGGAATGTAAACTCATACAGCCACTATGGAAAGCAGTGTGGACACCCCTTGGAAAAGAATCTAAAAATGAAACTTACCCTGACCCAGTAATACCGCTCCTGGGTATATACCCACAAGACTATCTTACCGCAGCGCTCATGCACAGCCATGTTTATTGCAATAGCGAAGAGGGGGACCAACCCAAGTGCCCCTCAACTGAAAGTGGATAAAGAAAATATGTGATCCATCTAACACAATGGATTCTATGCAGAGTAAAGAAAGATGACATCATGAGCTTGCAGGCCAAATGGATGTAACTAGAAGCTATTATGTTAAGTAATAGTAACCACAGTCCCAGAAAAAACAACTGGACAAAATGGTTTCTGTCATTCTGTGGCTGCTAGAGCAGTGCACCTAGTGTAAGATTTTTGTGCAGGGCTGCTTGAGCTTTGTCCAAGAATTTCGGGAGTGATGAATATTGGAACCAACACAACAACAAAACAAAACAACAACAGAAAAGGACTGCATCAAGCACTGACTGAACTGGTGAACTTCTGCTCGAAACATTAAACTTCTGCATCGAGAATTTTGAAAGAGACTGAGAAAAAGAGGAAAAAAAAAAAAAAAAAAAAAAAAAAAAAAAAAAAAAAGGGGTGGGGAGGTAGGAAGGGGAACACAGGCCTAGATTTATTAAAAAAAATAAAAAAAAAAAAATGCCCCCCCCCCCCCACAGAGCTCAATAAAACATTGGTGGAAAAAAGGAAAAGCAAAAAGAAAAGTTGTTATTCACGTATATCAAAAGGTCAGAAATAAGAGTTTGGTCAAGTACTGAGAACTGAACCAATCATGGAAACAGGAAAAGAAGACCCTCCCCTAATGTCTCCTCCTTCAGTCTAGAAAACACTACATGGGAGTACTTGGGACCCCAAATTCCAGCTTCTCACTGCACTCAATGCTTGTCCTCTATGTTACTGATTGCTGTAATTGTTTTTTTCTATATCTGCTTGCTCTGTCTCTCGCTCTCTCTATCTCTCTCTCTCTCTCTCTCACCACACACACACCACACACACACACACCTTGGTTTACACGAGCCCTCCTCTTTTCAACCTCCTGAAACCTTTGGTATTAAACTTGAGTTTAAAGCCTTGTCTCTTTCCTATTTCACCTTGGCAAAGCTCTTTTGCTTCTCTGAGCTTGACGCCTCATATGTAAGAAGAAAGTTGTGAATTATATTTTTCGGATATTGTCATTTGAATTAATCGTCATGCACTGTGGATCTAACCCTAATAAACAAAATAGAGCTATATTCCCAACTCGGTACTGTCCCTGATCAACTACTGCACATAAGGCCGTTACTTTTCCAATACTCTTTTGGAAGATTCTCCTTTTCATTTCTCTCTCTTACAGAAGTAGTGTTGACCTTTAGGGCAAGACAGACTGACTACTCTGGATTCTGTAGAATATTTTATTACTGGTTGCATCAGTCAAATTCTAACATCACCCATCCCATCTCTTATCCATTCTGACAATCAATAATAGTAGCACAGCTCATGCATACTGTATTAAACCTGTTCCTAGCTGGATGAGTTATTTGTATTTTACTCTAGACTCTGTAACAGCCAGCTGTAATTTCCACCCAAGCCTGGTGTCCATTCCCCCTTCCTATGCAATCACAGACTGTCACGAGCTGGTAATAACATGTCAGGTCCCCCAAGATTAGTCATGGCACAAGTCCCTAGTTCCTGATTCCATATCCCTTCTCCATGATGACTAGCCTGTTCCTGCTCCAGAGCCTCTTGCATTTGCCCTAATCCGGCATCAGCACAGCTGTTAACAGACAGCGAACCCCAGCACAGTAGAGAACTTTCTGGACCCTGCTCCATATTTGCAGGCCACATTCCTAACAATTGACTGGTGCTATGCCAGCTGTTAAGCATTTTGCATCTCACCCCAGAGTAGCAAAGCACTGATGTTTTTTAGAAAAATTATTTCAACTGCCTTGGATGCAGTTGGGGAGGGGCTGTCAGTCTGAGTTCCTTGCTTTCCCCTGGCCATGGGTGGGCCTAAGCTCTAAACCTAGCCAACCAGACAGCCTTTCCCCAAATATGATTATTATGTTGCTGGGATACAGCATGGAAAAAAAAAAAACCCTTTTGTTGATAGTTGTTTTTAAAGCCTTTTAAAAAAAATATGGATTGTTTTCCCCGTGTGTATTAAAGTCCACCCATGTCATTGCAGTGCCTGAAGAGGCCCAGAGAAGGCATAGTATCCCTGGAACTGGCATTTCCTGATTGTTGCTAGTCACCATGTGGGTGTTGGGAACCAAACCTGAGCCCTCTGCAAGAGCAGCCAGTTTGCCCCTCTAAAACGCTGAGCCATCTCTCCAGCCCCATGTTTGAGGATATTCTTAATTAAATTCTTGATGGGCATACAAAGAAATGTGACATTTTCAAGAATTTTGTGTCATTTTACTATGCATCGTTTATTCTCCTATATCCATAACGTCCTCCCCTGTGCTCCTTCTTGCTGTCCCCTTCCTCCCGTCCGACAGCTTCCACTTCTGTTTCCAGGGCCCATATATATATGGAATTACTCTTTCTGCTTCTCCCCCCCCCTCTTGACCTTACTTCCCTTCATAGTTCCCTTTTCTATTTGATGTCCATATATGGAACACCTCCATATATATATATGGATTCTTCCATATATGGACATCAAAATAGAAAGGGAACTATGAGAGGGAAGTATAATATATATCTAATGTATATATATATATATATGTATTTGGAGAACTGCATTCCATATATGACATAAAAAATCCCCACTATCATTCTTAGTCTGTGTTATTTCACTTAAACCTAATGATCTCCATCTCTGTTTTCCTGTGAATGTCATAATTTCAACTTTTCTTACTACTAAATAAAAATTGTGTATATGTAACCACATTTTTTATACTTTGATCTATAGATGGACATTTAGGCTTTTCATCTCAGTTCATCCTGACCTGAAAGAACATCACTCTACCAGGATGTAGATGCTTTCAGCATCCAACCGCAGCTCACCAGTGCAGTTCACTGCATGTTAACATAATAAAATGTCTCCATGCTCTTGCACAGCCCTAAACATCCTCCCCCCACCACACCCACACTTCCTGGTACCTGACCATGATCTCCCTTTGGCCCAGCTGAGGTCTTCTAGACCTCCACTCCAGCCGGGCTTCAGGCATCCATTCCAGTCCACTTCCCCTGTGTCAGGCCGATTGTTCAACCTCCTAAACACCTGTCCTTTCTGGAGCTTATGTTTCTGCTCCATGAACAACCTTCTGCCAGATTCAATTTCTTTTCCTGCTAATGGACAAACCTCAAGCAAAGCATCTTTTAGTTCACGATCCTGAGGAGCACAAAGGACGTGCGAAAGCTTGCCCAAGTCCACCCATAGTGTCAACAGAAAGTTAATACTAGAATTCAACTGCCTTAATTCCTGTTGAGTTACCATCTGCCAACATTACAGTTTAAATACTGAATAAATTAGCCTGCTCTTAGCTTTATTTTTTTAAGAGTGAGTCTGAACTTGGAGGATACCGTTCCACCAGATGTCTCTTGGAACTGTACCCTGGAACTGCGCCCTAGAACTATGTCTGGAACTGTGTGTGGAACTCTGGCCTCAAGCCAGGCCTCACCCCCATTAATTTTATTCAAACCCATTTCTCCAGCCTTTAAAAATGGGGAAAGTACAGCTCAGATCCGCCTTCTATGACATCTTGGCTCCCAACCTTTGTCTAGAAACATCTCATACCAGTGCACCAGCGTATACTTATCAGTCTTCATGTCTCCAGTGAGACTCCCAAGCGCCTTTTCAGTGCTTGCTATGGAAATTTCTCAAAAACATCCCACATGCCTTTTCCAATTCTTGGGATGGAGTCCAAAATTGATGTTCCCAGGAAACAAGATCCAGTGCCCAGGTCACAAGAGACCGGCTTAATGATTTTTTTGCCGAGTGGTTTTATAAAGTGATTCAATCTGTATTCTGTCTCATTTTATAACAGTTCATTTACCCTCCCCCCTCCTGTGCCTGAGCGCCTCCTCCTGAGCTAAGTCTTTCTGAATAGCATGGGTGTCCATGCCTTTATAAGGTTTTCGACTTACAGAATGCCTTCAAGTTCAAGTTCATTACCCTTTTTTACATTAATTTGCAAGGTTTTAAAAACCCATCCAGAGGTTCAGGGGACGATGCTGCTCATTTCTGTCCCTGGTTAATAGCATTCTCTTATTCACCAAATCGCCTTTCATTCATTATACTCTAAACAAAGTGATTACGACTTCCTCATCTTTTAGCTCCATTGACCCATATTCAAAGGAATGACTTTTTTAACTGCAGCCACGCTTCCTCATGTGTGACAGGCATGCTTAGTTAGTGTGTGCATTTACATAAAAAGTTCTATTCACAGCCCCAAACTGCTAGAACAAGCCTGAAATTACATTATGTGCCACCCCCTCCTTCACTTCACAGTGAACTGGGTACAATGTTCAACTCCCCCCAAAGAGCCAGTGGCAGACATCAATAGATTTAAAGTCATCTAACAAAATCCAAGACTCTGCAATGATATTATCATGAGACGAGGGCCATACTGGGGGAGCTCGTATGGATTATTTTGGTTTTTGATCGTTTTTTTTTTAATAAATTCAGGGGTGCCAATGTAGCTAAATTAGAGTGTTTTACTAGCATGTTCAAAGCTCTGGGTTCTAATGCCCAGCACTGAAAAATTTGGATATGCTGATACATTGTTGTACTCCCAGCCTTGGAAAGTGGAGGGAGAAGGGTCAGAAGCTCAAGGTCATCCTTGACTACACAAGTACGACCACCTGAACTAAGAGACCCTTTTCTCCAAACATAACATACATCGTAATTGTTAAGTCACCAATATCTTGACATGGTGGGCACGGTCTTATCCACCCTGGAGGCAGAGGCAGGCCAGATTCTGTAAGTTCAAGACCAGCCTAGTCTACCTAATGAGTTCAAGCTATTGGGGCTACAGGAAGAACCCGGTCTCACTTACCAAAAAGATAAACTAAAATAAAATAAGCACCATACTGAAAACTTATAGAATGTAAATTATGCTGTCTCTCTCTACAGAAGTACTATCTTTATTTCATCTTACATTTTCACATCTCTACACTTCTCAGTAAGATGCACATGCTATTGTGTGTCAGTTCATAGGTTCCATGTGTTTCTGTTACCACAGAACAGAATACACTCTTTTTTTAAATTAATTATTTCAAAAATTGATTTATATTAGTTATTTAGGAAGTTCATATAACGTAAGTTTATTATGCTCACTCCCACAACTCCTCCCAAACAGCCATCAACTTCGTTACCCACTCCATATTTGACTTTTCTTTCTTTTTTTATAATGCTTTATTGAGTTTTGTGTATTTCACACATACCATCTCAGTCAATATTAATCACCATTATACTTTAAGGGCTGCTATCACATTGGCCTCCCTATCTCCCCAGTATAATTAGAGAATAACTCTGGTTAGATCCACATCTAGTCTTCCACTTATATGCTATACAGTATTATGTGCATGAAAGCATCATACTGTACTATGATAATTCTTTCTTCTGTTTAGTTTCTCCGAAGTTTCTTTGATGATGCGGTGGTGGTGGTGGGGTTACCTTTGTTCTTCTCATTCATTCAACTCCTTTTTCTTTTTCTACTTTTTACTCCTTTACTTTTGCTAGATCGTCTTACTACAGTCCGCAGACACTTCTTCTCTTCCAGTGCCCTGAAGTCTCCCAGCAAGTTGCCATCCTGGTCTTTGACCTTCCACCAAGTTGAAATTCCCTCTGTCTATCTCCAACCCTGGGCTTCTGATTCTGTGGAGTATCCCTGTGCCGTCTATTTTACATTGTGCCCTGTTGTTTCAGTTGATTGCATCTTCCAGGAATGCCTCTGCTTGAGAAGCTCGTTCAGCAGTGGCAGGGATGGCTACCTTGGTGCTCTGCTTGCCTTGTGGGCCTCCATCTGAAAGGCTGTTGTCTTAGCTCAGGATGCTGTGACAGAGGGTCAGAAGTGAGTGGCTCAAACAACAGCAATTTATTTCTTACATGTCTGCAGGCTGGAAAATCCAAGGTCAAGACAGGCGCTAGTCCAGTACCTGATGTGGCTACAGAGTGCTTTGCAGATGGCTATGTTCTCCTGTCTTCAGATCAGGGAAGTCATCTCTCCATCTCTTTATACAGACACTGGCCCGACTATGCAGGCTCTACCCTCATGGCATAATCCCCTCCCAGAGGCCCCCTTTCCANCATGAGTATGGATGGAGGATTGTTTGCTTGAGTAAGGGCAACTTACCAGTGACTACATAGCAGAAGGATGTACTTTGCCTTCTCTGAGCAACCATTGCTGCCTATGGATCTTCTGGGAGGGGTGTGGCCTCATGAGTCCTTCTCTCATCCTTGATGGGATGTTGATGGGCTGGGTCTTGTGCAGGTCTTCTTCAGGTAACCTCAGCTCCTGAACTCATAGGTACAATAGCCATGTCATGCCCAGAAGACAAATTTCACAGTACTCCTCCCATCTCTTGGCCCTTACATTATTTCACCCTTTTTTGATGTTCCTTAAGCCTTAAGGGGTGAAATAGATGTCTCACTAAAGGCAGAACACTCAATAGTCACTTAGTCTCAGTACTTGAACCAGTATCTACATTAACCATTGCCCATTGTAAGCAGAAGCGTCTCAGACCAAGGCTGAGTGGAGCACTGTATGTGGGTTTCAACATAAATATTTAGAAGGCAGCTTGACAGCAAGAACATTTATCAAACCAACAGTAAGAATTCCTCCTTAACATCTATAACCCCCTCAGCCATGGGCTTTTGATGAAGTTTGCTGTACCAAGCATGAATTCCCTCTGGTGGAGTGAGCTCGAATCCAATCAGAAATCAGTTGGTTACCCCATAATAGTTATGCCGCTGTTATACCTGTGGGCTCATCTTGCCTGGCTGGTTGGTATTGTAGCTCACAAGGTTCATAGCTGGGTAAGAATGTTGGTGAATTTTCTCCCCAGCAGCCTGCATGGCACTATGAGAGCTAGGGAAGAAGCTGCTAGCTCAGCCATGGCTTGCTCTGTGCTCTATGGTGTCCTCGGCAGTAGGGTCTTCTGTTAGTCCTGCTGGGCAACAAGAGCATTGGAAGTAACCTGCATCATATATGTCTATGGTTATTTCCAAGGAATTGACCCTCTTCCATTCTGCAGTATCTAGGATTTGAGGAGAGTTCTATATAGAGTTTGTCCCCTTCTAATGTGGCTCATCCATTGACATTTCCCTTCTCAACTTCCAGTCTGTCTGGTGTTCCTGAACCCCACTATTTGGTATTTTATGTTATTAAAACCATAGTGGAAAGTCCCTTCAAGGGGAAAAAGACCAAGCTAATCATAGTAAAAGTAAGCTAATAGCAATAAATTAAGGTGTGGTGTGTGTATGTGTGTGTGTGTGGTGTGTGTGTGATGCATGTGCAGTGTGTGTGTGTGTGTGTGTGTGTGTGTGCGTGCGCACATGTGCGCTCGAGTGTAGGCTAAGGTCAGATTTAGGTGTCTTCCTCAATTTCTCTCCATCCACCTTTTGAGAGGAGGTCTCTCATGGAACCTGCAGTGGTTTGGCCTGACTGGCTCCTCATCAACTCTAAGAATCCTCCTCTCTTCATCTCCCTAAGGCTGGGATTACAGTTATACCCAGGTTATTTTGTTTGTTTGTTTGTTTGTTTATTTGAGACAAGGTCTCCCTGTAGCCCTGCTGGCTTGGAACTCTCTATGTAGACCAGGTTGGCCTTGAACTCACAGAGATCCACCTGCCTCTGCCTCCTGAGTGCTTGGATTAAAGGTGTGCACCATGACACCTGGCTTTTTTTAAACATGCTTTTGGGGGATTGAGTTCAGGCCCTCATGCTTTCATGCAAGCACTTTACCTACTGAACTATCTCCCCAGCACCATAGTTTTTCTTTTACCTTTTTCTTTCTTTTTGAGACAGGGTCTCCTTATAGTACCAGGTGGCCTGGAACTGACTATATCGATCAGGCTAGTCTCCATCTCACAGAGATCCACTTGCCTCTGCCTTCTGAGTACAGAGATTACATGTACCACCACACCTGGCCACCATAGTTTCTTTTTATTCTTTTTTTTTTTTTCATCTTTTTGTAGTCACAGTTGGCCTGGCACTCACTACGTAGACCAGGCTTGGTTGGCCTTAGTCTCACAGAGGTTTGTTTGCCTTTGCCTCCTGAGTGCTGGGATTAAAGGTATATGCTACCTAATCATGCCTACATCTTTTAAATTCTTTTTCTTTCCCTCCCTCCTTCCCTCCCCTTTCTTTCTTTTCTCTTTTCTTTTCTTTTCTTTTCTTTTCTTTTCTTTTCTTTTCTTTTCTTTTCTTTTCTTTTCTTTTCTTTTCTTTTCCCTTTCTTTCTTTCTTTCTTTCTTTCTTTCTTTCTTTCTTTCTTTCTTTTTTGGTCTTTTTGAGGCAGGCTCTTCTTGTATCCTCAGCTGGCCTGGAACTTACTATGTAGACCAGGCTGGCCTCAGACTCACAGAGATCTGCCTCTCTTTGGCTCTCAAGCTTGGATTAAAGGTGTGCACCACCACACACAGCTTTTATTATTAATTTAGAATTTTTATGTCATGATGTTAGCAGATAGTAACATTTATTGACTCCCTCTAAAGCTTTAAAAGTTTTTTTATTTTTTATTTTTATGTGTATGAGTATATTGCCTGCATGTGTATAAGTGCACCTGTGCCATGCAAGGACCTCACAGGTCAGAAGAGGGTGTTGGATTCCACTGGAACTGGAGTTAAGGATGGTTCTTAGCTGCCATGTGGGTGCTGGAAGTCAAACCTGGGTCCTCTGCAAGAGCAGCCAGTGCCCTTCTGAACCAGCTCTCCAGCCCCTAAAGCTTATTTTTAATTGTTACTCATTCGCTGATCTTGAAAACCTTTCTTCATTCCATATGACAAGAAGGTGGCAGTTTCTTTTTTTGTTTTGTTTTGTTTTTCTTTTGAGACAGGGTCTCCCTATAGCCCCAGCTGGCCTGGAACTCATTCTGTAGACCAGGCTGGCCTTGAACTCACAGAGATCTGCTTGCCTCTGTCTCCTGAGTGCTAGGATTAAAGGCATGCTCCACCACACCCAGTTTAAAGACCGTTATTTTCTGCCATGTGAATGCTGGGAGTTGAACCTGGGTCCTCTGCAAGAGCAGCCGGCACTCTTAACCGATGAGCCATCTTTCGAAGAGGATATCCCACATCTCAACACACTTGATATATTGGGCCTATTTGCTTTTGGTTTTTAATCTTTAAATTTGTGTGGCTTAGATCATGAACTGACTGTAAAATTCCCCTGTAAGGTAGATATCAGAATATTAAAGATGGCCAGGTATGGTGGTGCATGACAGTAGCACCAGCACTGGAGAGACTGAGGCAAGAAGATAATGTGTTCAAGTCCCACCTAGTCTGTATCGTCAGGCTCTGTCTTTTTTTTTTTTTTTTGGCATGTGTATATGTGTATAGTGTGCATTCATGTATGTCAGCATATTTGCATGCACATGGGAATCCTTTTTTATGGGTAGGGGTGTGTGTGTGTTTGTGTGTGTGTGTTGTGTGTTTGTGTGTGTGAGTCCTTGTTTGTTTGCGTTGGTCTAAGGTTGACTTTAAGTGTATTCCTGATCACTCTCCACTTTATATTTTGTTTTTTTTAATGCTTTTATTGATGTTTTGTGTATTTCAGACATTTTTCAATTCAGTTTAAGCATATTCCCATTTCCCTTCTTCCCACCCCACCCAGATCATGCATTCTGCCATAACTATTCTGCATATTTCTCTCAGTCTTTTTTTTTAATGCTTAGGAATTCACATTTTCCTCCATTAATTTTATACTACTCTAAAATATGGATAAATACTCCCCATCCATATACAGTAATTACAGAGTCTGAAAATAATCCTAGCACTTGGGAGGCAGAGGCAGGCGGATCTTTGTGAGTTCAAGGCCAGCCTGGTCTACAGAGTGAGTTCCAGGACAGCTGGCGGCTACAGGGGAGACCCTGTGCTCGAAAAGACCAAAAAAAAAAAAAAAAAAAAAAAAAAAAGAAAAGAAGTGGTGGGTGGATTCTAGAGCCCGTTGAGAGATTTACATGATAACAACATAGTTGCTTTCAGATAAACAGAAATATAACAATAATGTTGTTCAGCTTGCCTTTCATCTGTGGGATTTGGTGTTAGCATCCACAAATGAGGAAGACCATTCACCACTTGCTTTTCTGGGACTGTATTACTTCACTTTGTATAATGGCTTCGAGCTTCATCCATTTACCTGCAAAGTTCATAATGTCATCTTTCTTTACTGCTGAATTGTACTCCATTGTGTAGATGTACCACATTTTTGTCATCCATTCGTCTGTTGAGGGGCATTTGGGTTGGTTCCAGCTCAATAAACATGGATGTGCATGTATCTTTGTGGTAGGATGAGTCTTTTGGGAATATACCCAGGAGTGGTATGATTGGGTCAGGTGGTAAGCTCATTTGGAGTCTTTTAAGGGTTCTCCACACTGCTTTCCATAGTGCTTGTACAAGTTTACATTCCCACCAGCAGTGGATGAGTGTTCCCCTTTGCCCACAACCTTTCCAGCATTTGGTGTTTTTTGTTTTTTGATCTTAGCCAGCTGTAATTGGAGTGAGATGATATCTGAGAGTGGTTTTAATTTGCATTTCCTTAATTATTAATGATGTTGAACACTTTTTAAGATGTTTCTCAGCCATCTCCAATTCCTCACTGCTGAAGACTCTGTTCAGCTCTTTACTCCATCTTTTGAGTAGGTCATTTGTTTTCTTACTTCTTTGTTTTTTGAGTAGTTTACATATTCTGGATGTTATTGCTCTGTCAGATATAGCACTGGTGAAGATTTACTCCCACTCTGTGGGATTTCTATTTACTTCCTTAATTGTTTCTTTTGCTGTACAGAAGCTTTTGAGTTTGATGTTGATGAGGTCTCATTTGTTGACTGTTGACCTTATTTCCTGTGCAGCTGCTGTCTGATTTAGAAAGTCTTTTCCTATTCCCAGGTCTTGTAGGTTGTTGCCAACTTTTTCTTCTATCACCTTCAGGGTTTCAAGCTTCAGGTTGAGATCTTTGATCCACTTGGAGTTCATTTTTGTACAGGGTGAGAGGTAGGGGTTTAATTTTGTTCTTCAACAAATGGTGATCCCAGAACCATTTGCTGAAGATGCTATCCTTCCTCCATTGAGATATTTTTGCCCCTTTGTCAAATATGAGATGGCTGAAATTGTATGACCTCAAGTTTGGATCTTCAATTTTGTTCCATTGCTCAATGGGTCTGTTTTTGTGCCAGTACCAGGCCATCTTTATGACTATGACCCTGTAATATAGCTTGAAGTCTAGTAGGGCAATCCCCCTGTATTGTGTTTTTCACTCAGGGTTGCTTTAGCTATTCAGGGTCTTTTATTTTTCCATATGAATTTAATGATTTTTTTCCAAGTCTATGAAGAAGCTCATGGGGATTTTGATTAGGATTGCATTGAATCTGTATATCAACTTGGGTAAAATGGACATTTTTACTATATTAATTTTCCCAATCCATGAGCATGGGAGGTCTTTCCTTCTTTTGATGTCATTTTCAATCTCCTTCTTTAGGGGTTTAAAATTTTTGTTATAGAGGTCTTTGTTATCTTTGGTTAGGTTTGTTCCCAGGTATCTTATTGTTTTTGAGGCTATTGTGAGTGGGAAGGTCTTCTTATATCCTTCTCCACTTGTTTATTGTTGGTATAAAGAAAGGCTACTGATTTTTCTAGGTTAATTTTGTAGCCCACCACTTTACTAAAACTCTTAATTATTTCTAGAAGTTTTCTGGTGAAGTTTTTAGCATCCTTTAGGTAAACTATCATATCATCTGCTCAAAGGGATAGCTTAACTTCTTTTCTGATTAGTACTCCTTTAATTTCCTTCTCTTATCTTATTGCCCTAGCAAGTGTTTCAAGCACTATGTTGAAGAAGGGTGGCGATAGGGGGCAGCCTTGCCAGGTTCCCACCTTTAGGGGAAATGGTTACAATTTTTCTCCATTTAGGATGATGTTGGCAGTGGGTTTGCTATATATGGCTGTGGTCCTGTTGAGGAATGTTCCTTTCAGTCCTATTCTCTCTAGGACTTTAAACATGAAGGGATGTTGGATCTTGTCAAAAGCTTTTTCTGCATCAATTGAGATGATCATGTGGTTTTTGTCTTTTAGACCATTTATGTGTTTTATGATATTCATTGATTTATGTATGTTGAACCATCCCTGCATCTCTGGTATGAATCCAACCTGATCATGATGGATGATCTCTTTGATTTGGGTCTGTATGCAATTTGCAAGTATTCTGTTGAGAATTTTTGCATCTATGTTCATTAGTGAGATGGGTCTTTCTTTTTTGGTTGTATCTTTGCCTGGTTTTGGTATTAGAGCGATGCTGGCTTCATAGAAGGAGTTTGGGAGAATTCCCTCTGTATCCTTCTGAACAGTTTGAGTAGCAATGGTTGTAGGACTTCTTTAAATGTTTTATAGAATTCTGCCATGAAACATCTGGACCTATCTTGCTATAGGAATCTTCAGTAGGGTTGGTAGAGTTCAGTGTGGATTTATTATGAGCTTTTCCCACGTGGTTTTTTCTTTTGTGCTTTTGGCATGCAGATTTGTTTGTTTATTTCTTTCTTTGGATTCTGCTGCCTCAATGTTGGCTGCACAGACTATAATCACTAATACTGCGCCTGCTAGATCCTCTGCACCACTGCCCCCCATGCTAACTTGGCCCATGCTGGGTGCATGCTGGTGTGGTGATGTGTGCTGTGTGTGTGCCTAACTCCACCCACATCGCACACTGGAACCTGAAGGTTGGGAGGTCCCTGGTGATACCAAGCCTCCATGGAGCACAGGGGTGCCCAAAGCACCAAGGCAGGCAGGGCTTACCTGGTCTTTTGCATGTTGTTGTTGTGCTGGACACAGGTGAAATCCATTCATGCCACGTGCGGGGTGCACGCTGGTGTTGTGCTGTGTGCTGTATGCGCATCTAACTCCACCCCTCCACTTTATATTTTTTGAGGCACGATCTTTCACTTGGAATCACAGCTCGTCCACGTGGCTCGCTCTGGATCCTTGTCTCTGCCTCTCCTGACTCTGGGATGCCAGGCCACTGCCCTGCCAGCTTTTTGTTTTTTAATATAATACTTTCATTGATGTTTTGTGTATTTCACACATCATTTTTCAGTTCAATTTAGACATATTCCCCTTTCCCTTCCTCCCACCCCACCCCAGTTCATGCATTCTGCCATAACTGTCCTGCATCTTTCTCTCAGTCTTTTTGAAGTTTTTCTCTGCAAAGTTTTATTGTTTTGGGCAGAATTTAACTATATCAGTCCATTCTTTGACCCAGTCCTTATGTTGTTGTGGTTCCTTCCCAATTGTATTGCTATAAAATATGCCTATATAAATGCCATATATGTACCACAGTTATGTCCTCCAGGAATAACCTGTATGTTAACTCTGATATATGTTTAGGAGTTCACATTTTTCCCCTTTAATTTTATATTACTCGAAAATATGAATATATACCTTCTGCCCATATACATTAATTACCATTTCTAAAAGTAAGTGGTAAGTTAAATCTAGGGCTCATTAAGAGATTCACATTATAACATCACATTTGCTTTCAGATAGAAAGAAATATAATAATAACTTTACTCAGCTTGCCTTTCAATTGGGGGATTTGGTACTAGCATCCACAAATGAAGGAAACCATTTCCCGTTTGTTTCGTTGGGACTCTGTTATTTCACTTAGCATAATGGCTTCGAGTTCCATCTATTTACATGCAAAGTTCATGATGTCATCTTCATTTTTTTTTTAATTTATTCTTGTATGTGTATGAAGGTACTGTCTGCATGCAGGTTTGTGCACCCATGTCGTGCAATGTCGCAGAGGTCAGAAGAGGGCATCGGATCCCCCTGGAACTGGAGTCAAAGATGGTTCTCGGCCACCATGTGGGTGCTGGGGATCGAACCTGGGTCCTCTGTAAGAGCAGTCGGTGCTCTTAACTGCTAGGCCATCTCTCCAGCCCTGATGTCATCTTTCTTTACTACTGCATAGAACTCCATTTTGTAGATGTACCAGATTTTTGTTATCCACTCGTCAGTTGAGGGGCATTTGGGTGCTTCCAGCTCTTCGCTACTGTGAAGAGGGCTGCAGTAAACATAGATGTGCATGTATCTTTGCAGTAGGATGAGTCTTGTGGGTATATACCCAGGAGTGGTATGGCTGGGTCAGGTGGTAGGCTCATTTTGAATTTTTTTTATTTTTTTTATTATTAATTTTATTTATTTCTGTATGTGTATGAATGTACTGTCTGCATGCAAGTTTGTGCACCCGTGTCGTGCAATGCCGCGGAGGTCAGAAGAGGGTGTCGGATTCCCCTGGAACTGGAGTTCTCCTGGAATTGGAGTTTCAGACAGTGGGTTCTCCACACTGCTTTCCACAGTGATTGCACTCTGAAAAGAACTAGAGGAAGAGAAACACAAACTCCAAAAACAAAAGACACCATGCTAGCTTTTATGTGGGGGCTGGGAGCTCTCTGTGAGGACCCTTGCTAAGTGCTCTACACGCTAAGCTAGCTCCCCAGCCGGAGGCCCTGTCTTACCAAAAACTAAAGTCAAACCAAAACACAAAACAATAATAACAAGGAATGTCAAAACAAGAAGAAGCAACATTTGAAAGATCCGGTTGAGAAGGTCATTTTTTATGCTCCCCCACAAGTTGATGATGTTTCTTTACAGGCCAAACGGACCCAGATTGTTCCTCTAATCTTATATCAAAAGAAAGCAAATTATTCTCATTGTTAAACTTTGAATTTTGTTCCCTCAAAGCTTCTCTACTTAGAAGCTGAACAGAAGAGCCCACTTTCATCTTCTACATGAAAGCTCTTCAGACGTAATAAATGGAGACGTCTTGTTACATTCCTCTGACTCTTAGTTTTCCCGAGCTTAAAATGTGTGCCCAAATATCACCATTCCTTCAAACCTTCTTTGCATGAACTTGCCTGCTATAACTGTGAAATATTTTTTTTCTTAAGAAGCCTGTGAATTGTTCTTAAGTCAGGTGGCCCACATCACTAGAAAGCTGACTGCTTTAAACCTGCATAGAGCTGTTGTCTGGAAAGTGATTGAAATGGATAAGAATGTATCTTGAGCCATCTAAAGTAGCTCACCATGCAACTAGCTAATGGTTGCCTCTGCAGTTATCTAGATCTCCAGTCTGGGCTTAAACTTTTTTGCCAAGTAAGTCCCATAACTTTAATACAAGTAAGGGCAATAAAAGATCCTATCTTCTTCCTCCATCAGCATCTGCCTAAGTAGCAAGGCTGCTTATCATCATTTCCTTTTCCTTTGCAATAACCTCTTGCCCACATGTCACAATTAAAACTTTCTGAGTGCTAAGTGCCTGTGTATTGTGGCAATTGCCATTTTTAAATTAATTTTTTAGAAATTAGCATACAAAGTAATGGTTTTAGTGTGGCATTTTCATGCATTATTTTGGTTGACTCTCCTTCCCGGCTTCCTTCCCAGACTCCTTTTGGCCCTCTTTCCTCTCTCCAGTGCCCGCCTTTGGCCCTTCAGGTCCTATATTCTATTACTCTCTTTTTACTCCCATCCCCAGCCTCCTTACAACCTTTTTTCCTCTCTCTTGGTCCATTTTCTCATTTTATATCCTAAGCTCCCCACAAATACACACAGATATGGAAATTAAAAATCTAGTTTCTGTATATGAGGGGAAACAGGCAGTAATTTTTCTCTCTGAGTCTGGAATATTTTGTTTGACATAATATTTTCCAGTTCATCCACTTTCCTGCAAATGTCATGACTCCATTTTTCTTTTTTTTTTTTTTTTTTTTTTGTTTTTTTTGAGACAGGGTCTCCCTGTAGCCCCAGCTGTCCTGGAACTCACTCTGTAGACCAAGCTGGCCTTGAACTCACAAAGATCCGCCTGCCTCTGCCTCCCAAGTGCTAGGATTAAAGGCGTGCGCCACCACGCCCGGCCTGACTCCATTTTTCTTTAAGACTCAATAAAATTCCAGAGCAGTACAACCTTCATGAAGACAGATATTATCTACATCATATTGATAAAGAACACTGAATGGTAAATCTAGTTAGTTAAGGACTCACCAAATTATCACCAGAACTTTCTTCCTGAAGCCCAGCTTTCCACTCATTCCAGTATCTTGTGCTAACTTTCAATTCCATTTCATACTTAATTTCATTTTGCAATGTGGTGGCCTGCAATCTTGTGTTTAATGGAATCGTAAGGGAGTTCTCTAAGGGAAACACATGGTGTGAAGTTTTCTGACTTGTTTAGTACCAAATTAGTTATACAGTAGGGCCCTCCATAAGTGCCTGTTGGAATGAACATTCCAGTGCTATAAATAATAATCTCTGTAATCACAGAGCTGGAGCTGCTGTGCGTGAATGCCAGGTGGCTAAGAACAAGTCTGTTTAAGTTTGTATAGTTTGTTTTGCAAGTCCACAATGACTGGTGGGAGTACTTTCCAAGATTTGGTTGAATACAGAGTAAATCTTGGCAAGTGTGTATAAGTGTTTTAAAGACCTATTGCAAAATTGTTAAAGAGATTTTGATAAAACTATCTGTATGCTAAGCTAGGAATTTGGTGGGTGCCTGTAAGCACTGGGTACTCCCTGAACTTGGGGGTCTTTGCTCCTTATTAAACCTAGCTGTACAAATGAGATTAGATAAAACAAATAAACAAACTAGAGGAAGGCTGAATAAGCACTGGTAGGACTGTTTGTAAAGTTATGGCAGTTCTGACAATATTTATGTTATATATTGTCAACTTACCCCAAATTTAGTTTGTACTTTCTGAACTCGGAATTAGTCATTTCTAACATGGTGTTTTTAAGAAGAAAAAGAAATGAAGGCAGAGTTACTTATTTCATGCAGACTTTTGGGCGTAGTTTCAACAAATTAGACTTTGACATTTTGGTAAATGTTAAAATATCTCAAGGCACTTAAATAGGAATTGAGACTTTTCTTGCCCCTACTTTTCTGTCCAAAATTTTGGTGATTTGGCAGAAAAGCTTGGGAAAATTAAAATTTTACTTCTCCCAATATGTTATTGCTCGTCCTAATTTAAAATAAACATCAAAAAAGAATTTAATGATAGGCTGTGCCTGCAAGATATTTCTTTTTCTTTTTTAGGAATGTTATTCTTTTTAAAAAGCAATTATTTTTGTTTTGTCTGTCTGAGTGTTTGCCTGCACGTATGTAAAGGAGCCACATGTATGCAGTGCCCATGGTGGCCAGAGGAGGGTATTGGATTCCCCTGGAACTGGAGTTTCAGATAATTGTTAGCTGCCATGTGAGTCTGGGAACTGAATCTAGGTCCTCTGCAAGGGCAGACACTGCTCTTAATTAGCCAAGATATCTCCCCAGCCCAAGTTTTCTTTTTCTTATAAATAAAACTGTTTCCCAAAAAATTTGCTAAGATAGGTGGCATTGATCTACTTATTTTTCCAAAGTATCTGAAATGTACTGACATCTGATGCCAGTAATGATTGCTATGAAGCCCTGGACACAGGAACTGTAGTACTTTGATGAGAAGAGAGAAAAGACTCTTTTGTTGCTTGTGGCTCAAAACATGACCTTTTCTTCCTGTGTTAAAACAGTGTCATGTGAGCTGATCTTAGTGTCTCCAAGACAGGCAGGACTTATTTCTTACCTTTCTTACCTTGCTTTGTCCAATTGAAACCTTTAGTTTGGGGAAGGAATTCTTAGAATGAATATTCCATTTGAGAAGGAGGTTTTGTGGCTCTATTTTTCTTCAAGAGTCGTGGGCAGCTATGTGAGTGACTAGCTGATTAATGGATGTATTGATCTGGTGTATTGATTGATGGATGGATGTATTGATCTGGTGTTTTGATTGATGTATAGATGTATTGATCTGATTGGGCTGAGGCTGGCTGCTAGAATCTTCTCAGTCTCCTGAACTCCTGCCTTCTTTCTGCATGAGAGCTTCATGCCCCTTTGCATCATCCACTAATCTTTATTCTCAGGAGCCTCTGGAGGGCCAAGGTATTGTGTTTGCCCTAGGGCTGTTCATCGTGTATTTTATCTAAGTTTCTGCACCACTAACTTCATTTCCTCCAGCAAATAATTGTCTTGCAAATATGTGATAAATTAATTCAGGCTCAGATACTGTACAGATAATATCACTTAGTATGTTGTCTATTTAAAAATATTTTATTAGCATTGAATTCTTTAAGAGGTAACATGATTACTTTGAAAGACTTTGTATAGATGGAGAATTTGGAAAGGCAGTGAATGACAAACAAATTTTAGCAACAGTGACAAATTTCACATTATTGTTGAAGTTTGGTAATAATGTTGTCAATAAACAATATTCAAAAGTTATAATAGACATAGAGATATTTGATTTGTTCTAAGAGATAATTACATTTTTAAATTAATTTTTATTGAATTTTTGTGTATTTCATACAAATCAATCTTTATCATCTTTATACCCCCTTCTCCATTGGTACCCTCCCACAGCAACCCCCACCACCACTGGAATTCATACATTTTTAAAATTTGTGTTAAGGCTTATTGTGCCAAATTAGTGTCCCTGGCCATTCCTCAGTGCAAGTTCATCCACTGAGCTCCAGTCAGCCTATCCAGAGCCCTTCATTTTATGAAGATCAGCTCTTCCTCACCCAGCAGTAATCCACTGGCAGTAGTCTTCAGCTAAGATTGGGTCCTGTTGCCCATTTCCCCAGTTCCATGGTGGTTTTGTCTGCTTGAGTTTGCACGGGTCCTGTGTATGCTGACACCACTGCTGTAGGTTCATATGAGCAGGGCTCTGGGAGCTTGTTGAATTCTATTTCCGTATGGTCATGCATCACCTCCCTGGATCTTACAATCTTCCTGCCCCATCTTCTGAAATGGTCCCTGAGCGCTGGGTGAGTGAAGCTGAATATAGGAGACCTGTCGTCCATGGACCCACACTCTGCAGACTCCTAATCTCCATGGTTTGATTTCCTGAGCCTCTGTTGCATGAGGGAGCTTCCTTAATAAGAGTTAAGAGATTCATTACTGTCTCTTGACCCTTGTTCTACATCATGTGAGCCTTAGGTGTAGAGGTTGCATTGTAGAAGTGCTGCTTAGGCTTGGGCAGTTCACAGACAATGTCTGTGTGTGAGCAGTTGTGGGACTCTGTAACAGTCTTCATCTGGTGCAAAAGGAGTTTCTTTGATGAATGGTGTCTGGGATATTTGTCTGTAAATATAAGGGTGCATCTTTTGCACTTAATAATCTAATTAATCTAGGGATGTGATAGCCTTGGGACTTTCTCTCGGGACTTTCTCTAAGATCTACGACCTCTCCATACATGTGTATTTGCCTATGTTTATAGTGCCACACATGAGTTTCCTCCCACTGAGTGGGCTTTAAGTCCAATTAGTTAGCTGTTGATTGTCCCGACGATGAAAGTGCCACTACGCGCTAGTGTTATACACTGTCCCAGACTGGTAGCCTTTAGTGGGGACAAATTATTTGGGTTTTTCATATAAGTTTCTTTTTAATTTTATTTATTTTCATATGTGTATGAATGTACAGTCTGGATGTAGGTCTGTGCACCCGTGTCGTACAGTGCCGTAGAGGTCAGAAGAGGGTGTCGGATTCCCCTGGAACTGGATTTCTCCTGGAATTGGAGTTTCAGACGGTTCTCAGCTGCCATGTGGGTGCTGGGGATCGAACCCGGGTCCTCTGCAAGAGCAGTCGTCACTCTTCACCGCTAGGCCATCTCTCCAGCCCTTTCATATAAGTTTTACAATGTGATTTTAGCATGTGGATTTCTTTGAAATTCTGGTTTGAAACACATGCCTTCCTTTGTTGAGTTGAAGACTGAGTTTGTTTGTATTCTCGATGTGCTTTTGTTTTCTTATTAGGTATGAAAATCTGGTTGGTCTAGACTTCAGATTCTCTCTTTTGATTGTGTATTGGAAGGACCAGGTGATTCTAGTCCAGCTACTCAGGAGGTCCCACAGAGGCCCAGGTCAGCCATCAGTCAGATACTATCAGGCTCCCTTCTAAGGTCTTGGCCCCTATTAGCTGACAGAGCAGAATTTTGGAGGCTTGCTAGGAGAGGGTTGATTCAGGTGTTCTTGGGCAGTCTTCAAAGGTCTGAGACCCTACTAAAATGTAGGGGGTTCTCTCTCTGCAGCAATGGGAGGAGCTTCAGATGGTCCCAAGGTAGGAGATTGGGGATTGTGCAATTTAGGAAGGTCACCACCACGAGGAGGCTAGATTCAGGCACTCTCCAGAGGGCTGTAAATATCTGAACCCCTCATAATTATGTATTTTTAGTTTGAGAATTATATCAGTGTAGTTATATCAGTGTAGTTATACAATACTTCCCAGACTGTGATTTTTATCTCTAGAAATTAAATTAGGGCATAGGTGAAGGCATACTGGGGATGTTGAAGGGTAATAGAAAAATAATGGAATATCTCTTGGTACCTGGTAACGGAAGAGGTCCAACATCAAGGCCTGGGTGCCCAGGACCACCTGTGGAGTGAGGACAGCGGCTAGGCTTCAGGAGAGGTGGGGGATCTGTTCTAGAAATTAACTCCTAGCTGGGTGTGGTGGCGCACGCCTTTAATCTTAGCACTTGGGAGGCAGAGGCAGGCGGATCTTTGTGAGTTCAAGGCCAGCCTGATCTACAGAGTGAGTTCCAGGCCAGCTGGGGCTACAGGGAGACCCTGTCTTGAAAAGACCAAAAAAAAAAAGAAATTAACTCCTTCCCAGATCAGAATCTATAAATATTAGAGGTCTCCTCTGTCCCCAGCATAAGAGGCAAAGCTTCTGCCATGCACAACCTGGGACCTCAGGGGAAGTGGATGTAGTCAGTCAGAGAAGTGACAATACTTCTGAAACTGCTGCACAGCATCTCTTATGACTTCTTTATGAATGATTGCATGAAGGAAACTTTGTCTATTCCTCCAGATACACTATATTATTCTGACATAAAATCTGAATGTTGAAGTTTAACTGTGGTCAGGTCATAGTACTGTGACCATTCATATCATAGAATTATGATTTATTTACTTGTAACTTTTGTAGCTCAGGCTAGCCTCAAAGTTAGTATGTACCAGAGGCCAATCTTTAACACCTGACTGTCCAGCCTCCTCTATCCAAGTGCTGGGATAAGTGTCTTGTGTCACCACATGCAGCAAGATTTGTGTTTTCTTATGTTCGCTGAAATAACTCTAGTTAAAAAGGAAATTAGGGCTGGAGAGATGGCCTAGCAGTTAAGAGCACCGACCGCTCTTACAGAGGACCAGGGTTCAATCCCCAGCACCCACATGGCGGCCAAGAACCGTCTGAAACTCCAATTCCAGGAGGACTCCAGTTCCAGGGGAATCAGACACCCTCTTCTGACCTCCACAGCATTGCACGACGCGGGTGCACAAACTTGCTTGCAGACAGTACATTCATACACATACAGAAATAAATAAAATTAATTTAAAAAAAGGAAATTAAAGTTCCCCAAACATGTTCAATGGCAAAGAAAGAATAATGTTGCCTTAATTAAGGATTAAACCAAACAATAAAAGAACAACAAAAATAATAATAAAAGGCTGTCAAAGAGAAGTTAAAAAGAAAACCAACAGAGAGCAACTATTAATGATAAATGCAGAAATAAGTTTTTAAAAGACTTGACAATTTAGCAAAAACTTGTTCTTAAAAATTGAAAATTGGGGTGGAATTGTGGCACATGTCTTTAATCCCATCACTTGGGAGGCAGAGGCAGGCAGATCTCTGTGAGTTCAAAATCAGCCTGCTCTACATAGTGAGTTCCAGGCCAGCTGGCACTACAGGGAAACCCTGTCTCAAAAAAATTTGCAAATTGGACAGATCTTTAGCTTACCTATTGTGAGTTGGAAACATACTGATTTAATACAATATAGATATAAATGGAAATAAAACAAGATAAATAAAACAAACAGATAACAAGGCAGTGTTAATAATCAGGAAGATCCGAATAAAAAGAAAAAAATGCATGGAGAAATATCTATTTAGAGCCAAGAAGTAGAAAACTTAAGTAGATCTGAAATGAGAGAAAAAGAAAAGGAAAGGAAAAAAAATCTGTGTAGGAATCAGCATCCCAAAATAAAACAGGATTGTTGGAGAGGCTTCATAGATGAGTGCCACACTACATAAACATACACAACTAGAGAATATAGGCTTTCTAATTTCTCCTATGATGCTGGAGTAATCTTGACACTAAGGTTTTTTGTTTTTAAATATTCATTTTATTTTTATTAATTCATTTATTTTTATTTTATGTGTATGAACTTTTGTCTACATGCATGTATGTGTACCATGTGCATGCCTGGTACCTGCAGAGACCAGAAAATGGTGCCGGATCTCCTAGGATTGGTGTTACAGACAGTTTTGAGTCACTATGTGGGTGCTGAGATCCAAACGTAGGTTTTCTGTAAGAGTAGCAGACACTCTTCTTGACTACTGAGTCATCTCTCCAGCTCACAGCAGTAAGGTTTTTAAAAAAGTATTTATTTTTATTTTATGTGTATGAGTATTATTCCTGCATGTGTTTAAGCCTACCTGTGTCATGCAGTGCCTAAGGAAGACAGAAGCTGGTATCCGATTCCAGGGAACTGGAGTTACAGATGGTTGTTAGCCATCATTTGGGTGCTGGGATTTGAACCTGGGTTTTCTGCAAGAACAGCCAGTGCTCTTAGTCACTGAGCCAACTCTTCAGCCCCCCAGTAAGGTTTTTTTTTTAAGTAAAGAAAACTGTTTGGTTGTTGATATAGCTTAAATTTTTAGCTATACAAGTTTGACATTGTATGAAAAATGATACCGGAGATGGGGAGATGGCTTAGTGGTTAAGAGCACTGACTGCTCTTACAGAGGATGCAGATTTGATTCCCAGCACCCAGATGGTAGCTAACAACCTTCCATAATTCCAGTTTCATGGGATCCAATAGCTCTCTGACCTCTGTGCACTTGTACAACAGGGGTGCACTTACACACATGCAGGCAATACACTCATACACATAAAGTAAAAATAATAAAATATTATTTAGAAATGATACTAGGCTGATGCAATGAGTATAAGTGAATCTGGAAGAAAAAGATCCTCAGACTGAGCAGTTTCTGACTGGCAGTTGTTGAAAGGGATTCTTTGGTAAGTTAGTGAGTCAACGGATGCAGTAACTCAGTCCAGAACTAAGAATTCAGCCACAGAATGGCCTGCATAGGAGGTTCACACAGATGGACAGAATCTTGGAATCCCTCTGGCTCATCAGTGCCCAAGTTTTAACTCCTGGGGACCTGGCTCTACTCTTCAAGGCCTGGATTCGATGTCACTGTTACGGGAATTTAGTAGCAATGGCGTAGTTCCCAAGTAGCGGGGGCAGCTGAGGCCATCTCCTGGGTCTCCTTTTTTGTGTTATACAATTCTCGGAAGAGGAGCTTCTTTGGCCCACGTGACCCTGCTTCAAGAGAGCAGAGACCTACTGGGATCTGGCTAAATGTTCCTGCTTGCATGATCACCAAAGAATCCATTCACTATGCAAAGTGTTCAAGAAGCAGTGACTCCTCCAGTGGCACCCCAAACAGGGCAAGGACCCCAACATCAGTGTCACAGCCTTTCTCCTCTGGAGTCAAAACCAGGGTAGACCATTTGGAACTCAGAAGCTGAGGCCCGCTTTCCAGCGTTTGTATTGGAATGAAGCCTCAAACCCTAAGACAGGGTTCCAAACCAGAAGTCATCTCATTCCTTAGTCCTCTGATGAAAAGGGATTCAGCTGTGAGGCCTTGGAATTGACCCTGAAGAAGAAGAGTGGTCCTGAGTGCTTGGACAGAGGATCAAGATGAGGTCTGTGGCTCTGAAAGGGGAAGAAAATCCTTAGGTTGGTTAGCCTTGGCAGCCACAGTGACCTTGGCATTCCACACCCAGTGACACTTGGCTGAACCTCTCAGTCATTTGTCGCATTCATCAGCAACACCAGGTTCCAGGTGTGTCCAAGGACCAGGCAGGACTGCAGGACAAAGTACCTCTAAGGGGTCATCAGGGGCTTTAGTGTCAATACTGCTGCCTGATGGCTGAAGTAATCTCTTTTCTATCCATGGGCCTTTAAAGACTTGGAGAGGACTAAGACTCATAGAGAACTCTATCTCTCAGTTAATGAAGGTTGCTCACCATTGCTTAAAAATTATTAGCCATGTCTGCCTCCAGCCTAAGGCCTGGTTTATACGTACCTTGCTAGATTAGGTATGTTGTTCAAGACTGGGCCAACATCCTTCCAAAGAACATCATCTAGGCCTGGGAGAAGTATAAAAGCAATGAAGACTATTTGAGCTGAAATATCCACTTATTAAAATATCCACTTATGGGGCTGGAGAGATGGCCTAGCGGTTAAGAGCACCGACCGTTCTTACAGAGGACCCGGGTTCGATCCCCAGCACCCACATGGCGGCTGAGAACCGTCTGAAACTCCAGTTCCAGGGGAATCTGAGACCCTCTTCTGACCTCCGCGGCATTGCACGACATGGGTGCACACACCTGCATGCAGACAGTACATTCATACACATACCGAAATAAATTAAAAAAAAATATCCACTTATTAAACATTCATGTGTCAGAATCTCTTCCTAATCTTTGTTAATGGAGAGTTAAAAATGACAACTCTTGGGGCTAGAGAGGTTGCTCAGCAGTAAAGAGCATTGGCTGCTCATGTAGAGGACCTGGGATCGATTCCAGGCACCCACATGGTGGCCAACAACCATCCATAACTCCAGTTTCAGAGGAGCGGATGGCCTCTTCTGACCTCCATCATTGCATAACATGAGCTCACTTACATACATGCATGCAATACATTAATGCACATAAAATAAGAACAATAAAAAATTAAAAATATTTAAAAATGGCAACTCTTGATATAATTTCTGCCATAGCAGTGATTTTATGTGGACACACAAAGATCTTGAAGTAGAAATACTACATACGTTCATATAAACCTGGCAGTGTTTCTTACGCTGTCATACCAACATTTGGGAGGTCGAGGAAAGAGGATTTAGGCCAGTCTGGATTACAGAGTAAGACTCAAAGTTTAAAAAACCTGGGCTGGAGAGATGGCCTAGCAGGTAAGAGCACCGACTGCTCTTGCAGAGGACCCAGGTTCAATCCCCAGCACCCACATGGCAGCTGAGAACCGTCTTTAACTCCAGTTCCAGGGGAATCCGATGCCCTCTTCTGACCTCTGAGGCATTGCATGACATGGGCGCACAGACCTATGCAGACAGTACATTCATACACATACAAGAATAAATAAAAAAAAATAAAAAAAATTAAAAAACCTATATTAAAAGCCATGCTCTTTATATGAATATAAATGGCATTTAAAACAGCACTTTGGGTTGGACAGAGGGCTTAGTGATGAACAGAACTTGCTGCTCTTCCAGAATGCCATACTGGACAACTCAGAGCTGCTACAGAGGATCTGACATCCTGGGTTCAATGGAAACCTGCTTACATGTGGCATATGCTCATATATAGACATTAACATACACATCAATATAGTAAAATGAATCTTTAAAACATAAAACAGCACTTTTACTCTTCCAGAAAAAATAATATCCAGGTCTCTTTAGTCTTGCAGTCAGACATCTTTGTAAATTACAATTAGACTAGCTTACAGCAGCTGCGCAAGAATTAAGGTCGACAATTGACAAATGGGACCTCATTAAACTCAAAAGCTTCTGTACATCAAAAGAAACAATCAAGGAAGTGAAGAGAAATCCCACAGAGTGGGAGGAAACCTTCATCACAGAAACATCTGACAAAGCATTGATTTCCAGAATATATAAACTACTCAAAAAACAAAGAAGAAAACAAATGACCCACTCAATAGATGGAGCAAAGAGCTGCACAAAGACTTCACAAGTGAGGAATTAGAGATGGCTGAGAAACACCTTAAGAAGTGTTCAACATCACTAATCATTAAGGAAATGCAAATCAAAACCACTTTAAGATATCATCTTACTCCAATAAGACTGGCTAGGATCAAGAAAACAAATGATACCAAGTGCTGGAGAGGTTGTGGGGAAAGGGGAACACTCATCCACTGCTGGTGGGAATATAAACATGTGCAGCCACTATGGAAAGCAGTGTGGAGAACACTTGGAAGACTTGGAATGAACTTGCCACCTGACCCAGCCATACCACTCCTAGGCATGTACCCCCAAGACTCACCCCACTTGCAGAGATACATGCACCGCCATGTTTATTTCAGCTCTCTTCACAATAGCAAGGAGCTGGAACCAACCCAAATTCCCCTCAACTGATGAGTGGATAGAGAAAATGTGGTACATCTACCCAATGGAGTTCTATGCAGCAGTAAAGAAAGACAACATCATGAGCTTTGCAGGAAAATGGCTGGAGCTAGAGGACATCATGCTGAGTGAAGTAACACAGTCCCAGAAAAACAAACAACAAATGGTATCCCTCATCTGTGGATGCTAGTGCCAATTACCTAGTTGTAAGTATTTCTTGTGCATGGCCCCTTGAGCTTTTGTCCAAAGCAGTTGGGAGTGATGCATATTGGAAACAACAACAGCAACAACAACAACAACAACAGAAAGGACTGCATCAAAGAACTGACTGGGCCGGGCGTGGCAGTGCACGCCTTTAACCCTAGCACTTGGGAGGCAGAGGCAGGCGGATCTTTGTGAGTTCAAGGCCAGCCTGGTCTATAATGTGAGTTCCAGGACAGCTGGGGCTACAGGGAGACCCTGTCTCAAAAAGACAAAAAAAAAAAAGAACTGACTGAAACAGTAAACTTCTGCTCAAAACAGTCAACTTCCCCATGGAGAATATTGAGAAAGACTGAGAAAGAGATGAAAAGCATGTTTGGCAGAATGCATGAGCTCTGGAGGGGTGGGGGGATGGGTGGACACAGGTCTAGATTTGATAAACAAAAACAATTAGACAAGTTTAACTGATTTGATTTGGTTTTTGCCACTGCAGATAAATGTCTACAGGAGAGAATACAAGCATTTAAAAGCTGAGGATATTTTTATAGTTCATTGGCTAGGATTTGATGGGTTTTTAGGAACTGGAAAGGAGTCTTCAGCTGCTTCTGTTATTAGGACACAATGGACTAGCGGGTCAAGGGCGGAGTCAGGTAGCTTAAGTGTGTGGGATTCGATTTAAGGATGTGGAAGAACATGCCATCTTGGTTTAAAACAACTTGTTTTAAAGTCAAAGCCATTATAATTATGTTAAAGTTTAAGAAACTTTAATTGTCACCAACAGGTCTACCCTGAAATGATAAATTAATGCTACATATATAAAAAAAGTTTATTACAATGAGAGGTCAAGAGGAAATATAGAGTAAAGGGTCATAACGGTGAGGGTTGGCACCAACTCTTTTTAAACTTTATTAAGCTATAATTTGCATATCATTCATTTGCCTATGTTAAGTGCACACCTTGACGAGTCCTAAAAATATTTCATTATTTTTACTTTATGTGTATGAATGTATTTCCTGCATGTATGTAAGTGCACCTGTGTCTTGCAATGCTCGCAGAGGCAAGAAGAGGGCACTGGATCTCCCAGAACTGGAGTTAACTGTTGTTAGCTGCCATGTGGGTGCTGGGAACTGAACCTCAGTCCTCTGGAAGAGCAGTCAGTGCTCGTAACCACTGAGCTATCTCTCCAGCCCTTTGACAAGTTTCAGTGGAGTTGTGGAGTTGTGTAGTGTGTTGCTCTGAATGAAAATGTCCCCCTTGGGATCCAAGTATTTGCACATTTTGTCCCTAGCTGGTGGTGGTGTTTGGGGACCTTTTAGGGGGTGTGGCCTTGCTGGAGGAAGCAGTCATGGGGACTTTGCAAGTTCCTAAGCCTTGCCAAATTCCCAGCTGCTCTTAGCTCCCTGTGGCCGCTGGTTTCTCTTGGCTTCCTGTGGCCGCTGGAAGATGTGAGTGTTCCACTTTCTCCTCTGGCCACCCCCTGCCACAGTACCTCCCGGCCACGATGGACTCTAACACTTCTGGAACCATTAAGCTAAATGAACTCTTCCTTCTGTAAGTTACTTTGGCTGGTGTTTTTCTTATGGCAATAGAAAAGCAAGACATGCAGTAATCACCACAAATACATTTTAAAGCAGCATAAGTCTTTTTAAAGATAAGAAATTTATGTGTGCATCTGTATCTGGGTGTGTGTGGGTGTGTGCATGTGAGTGCAGTTGCCCATAGAAGCCAGAAGAGGCCACTGGGTCTCCATGGAGTTGGAGTTACAGGCAGTTGTGAGGCTCTGATGTGGGTGCTGGGAACTGAACTCAAGTCTTTTGCAAGAGTAGTACACACTCTGGTGAGACATTTCTCCAGCCCAGCATCCAGTAAAGTTTTTTTCAGTTAATGTACAAAATTATGCCTTTCCTTATACATTTCATTCATAAATGTCCTGCCCTTTGCTTATATTTCCCCTTCCTCTCCCCGCCCCCAGACAGTCCTATGTCATATGTGCATATGCATGTGTGAAAGAGAGATTTTGGATATGAGAGAAAACATGTAATATTTGTATTTCCAGTTTCTAAGTCTGGTTTTCTTAACATGATTAATTCATTTTCCTGAAAATGACATCATTTCATTTTTCTTTATGTCTGACTAGAACTTCACTGAGTATATGTAGCACATTTTCTTTATCCAACAATCTTAGAACAATATTCATTCTTGATTGAAAAATGTTTAGTAAAGAAGGTAAGAAAGTTTTTGTGGGTATGGATATGGTTGAGACAGGATCTTATGGAGCCTCAACCCTCCTATTTCTACTTGTTGAGACTGGAATAACAGGTGTGTGCTACTCTCCCACACAAGGACCCATGTTTTTTGTTTGATTTGTTTGGTTTTTTAACATAAAAAGAATACCTGAACTCAACTAACAACAATATCTATAAGGTGAAATATTTGAGGTTTTGCTGGTAAAATAAACATTTAAAACTAGGAGCCCAGGCAGTGAGAGAAAAAGAAGCATTGTTTGCAAGTGTATTAGTACAATAAATTAAACTGAAAAAGATACAAATGTATCATTAGTTCAAAATGGAGTACATGATAAAATAGCTGCATAAAAATTAGTGTCTTTCTATATTACAAACAATCTATTAGACACCACAGTGTTGAAAAGAGTCCATTCACAGCTGGAACTAAAAAATTAAGATAAATAGAAATAAAATTTGGAGTGACATAGGCCATTTTACTCATCACACTGGACATCAATATGAAAAATATTTAATTGGATTACTTACAACAACAACAATGACAAAACTTGAGCAGAAGCAGGGCCCGAACAGGCTCAAAATTCATTGTATGATATTCTCCAAGAATTAATAAAAATAGTATACTAAAAAAATACTAAACAACCTTAAACCCAGTAAATGAAATTGAAAGGCAAACACCAAACTGGAAACAGTATGAGAAGTATGAGTGAAAGCTGATAATATGTAAGTACTTCTTATAAACCGGAAGAAATGAGTAAAGCTAAGAAACACCAAGTGTTACATTTTACTGGTTGTAATAGTCAATCTTAATTGTTATTTGTTAATATTAATTGCTTCAAGATATGCTCATCTGGGGGTGTGTCTGTGTAAAAAAATATCACAAGGGCTCTGAGTTAACCCATGGTTTAATGCATGGGTGGATTAAAAATGTGAATAGATTATTGGAAGACAGTGGAACTTCCTGCCTGATTAGAATAAGAATGTCACTGGGGGTGTCAATAGGGGTTATATCTTGTCCTGGAACCTTCCAGTATTCCCCTCTCTACTTCCTGTTTCCCATGCTGCTGTAAATAGCTCTGAGCTGCCACCCTCTCCCTCCCATGGTGGGTTGACTCCTTCAAAACTATGAGCTGTAATGGGCTGGAGAGATGGCCTAGGGGTTAAGAGCACCAACTGCTCTTGCAAAGGACCCGAGTTCAATCCCCAGCACCCACATGGCGGCTGAGAACCGTCTTTAACTACAGTTCCAGGGGAATCTGATGCCCTCTTCTGACCTCCGCAGCATTGCATGACATGGGTGCACAAACCTACATTCATACACATACAAGAATAAATAAAAATTAAAAAAAAAACCTATGAGCTGCAATAAGTAATTCCTTAAGTTAGTCTCTCAAGTATTTTTGTCTTAGATATGCAAAGGTGGCTAATTCCCTGGTATGGAAATGGAATTAAAATGAGACTGTCATAATCAAATTTTCCCTATCAAGCAAGAATGTATTTATTATAAACAGCCCCTGTGAAGTGATATAACATGGTACTTTGTAAGCTGCTGGTGGGAGTGGAGATCAGTGTAGATTTCCACACAGTATTGTGTAATATGCTTTCAAAGCTTTAAAAAATCTGTATCTTTGTTGTGTGAGGTGGCACTTGCCTGTAGTGCCAGGACTTGAGAGGCTGAAGCAAGAAGATGTGAGTTCAAAGCTAGCCTGGGCTACCTAACAAGACCCTCTCTCAAAGTACAAAACAGATAGTTACATCTTGTTTTATCTAGTAGCTACATATTTTGAATTTAGCCAAAGTAAATCAGGAACAATATACCCAAGGGTATATGGGTAAGAAGGCTTATTACAGAGTTTATATGTATTTGGGCAATTTGGAAATAACCTAAAACTTTAAATACAGATAAATAAATTGTGATGCTGTCAAATGTATTGTAAAAAGATTTTTATCACTATCAGCAAATGTTTACAGTTTAGTAAAGGCAAGATCGAAGAGATGGTTCAGCAATTAAGAGCACTCGCTGCTCTCTCAGAGGACCTTGGTTCAGTTCCTAGAACCCACATGGCGGCTAATAATCACCTGGAACTCCAGTTCCAGGGGATCTGACACCCTCTTCTTCTGCCTAGGACAGTGCATACATTGCACACATATGGTGCAGCTGCATACATGCAGAGAGATAAAATAAAAATAAATAAATGTTTAAAAAGAGAAAAAGTGGCAGTTTATATTCTTTGTTATGTTTTCTTTTTTTTTTTTTTAACATTTTTTTATTATTGTTTTGTGCATTTCATACATCATTTTCCAATTCAGTTCAGGCATATTTCCCTTTCCCTTCCCCCCACCCCCACCCCATCCCAGATCATGCATTCTGCCATAACTGTCCTGCATATTTTCTCTCAGTTTTTTTCTTCATTTTTTTAGCTATAATATATAAGTGATAATCCATGAGTACAAGCATCCTTCATGTAAAACCAATTTGCAGGCTGTTGTGCCCAAACCCCCACAGCCCCACCTTCCAGCGGGGGGTGAGGGGTTGTATGTTCAATCAAGTTGATCAAATGAGTGTCCAGACTACATTGCTGTAGTTTCACCATTCACCCCAATCGCAGCCCTTACATTCTACCACACCCCCTCTTCCGCAGATTATTCCCTAGGTTTAGAAAAGGGGCACAGGTGGATGAGAAGCAAAACAGTCCACTCTCTCTGGAGCTGTTGTCTTGGACTCTGGTCAATTCTGGCTGTTTCCTTTCATGGGCTGACAGTTTGTCCAGGAATAACCTTAATATTATAATAAAAATAAATAAATAAAATTACAATAAAAATAAATAAATGTTTAAAAAGAGAAAAAGTGGCAGTTTATATTCTTTGTTGTGTTTCTTATAGTAAAAACATTCCTTTGATGGGTAGTTTTTTATTGTTTGTTTTGGTTTGGTTTGTTTTTGACGGGTAGTTTTAAATGTCAACTTGCCACAACCTAGAATTTTCTGGGAAGAGAGCTTTAATTGAGGAATTTTCTAGATCAGGTGATGGGTGTATCATGATGAGCTTCTCGAGTTACAGCCTTGACTTCCCCTAAAGGACGGACAGTAACCTGGAATTGTAAGCCAAAGAAACCCTTTCTTCACCGAGTTTCTTCCAAAGGTCAAGGGTATGTTATCCCAGCCACAGAAATGAAACTGGAATAGGATCAGAGAAAGAAAAGTGACACAAAGGTGATATAGAAATGCTTCCCAAGATGCTGCTCCACAACAGACTACACCTGAGTAAACTCTTGCTCCTGGACTCAGGCGATGTTTGACTTAGATATTTCTCCATACCTCACTGTGCTCAGTATTTATAGCATGCCTACTCTAAAGGCTGCTGTGAGGATTGAAGGAATGGACCTTAGTCAGATATAGTTTATAGTCAGCATATCAACTACTTTTCACATTTAGTAAGAGTGAAATAAATTTTTATTTTATTTTATTTTGTGTGTATGAATGTACTGTCTGCATGTAGGTTTGTGCACCCTGCATGTAGGTTTGTGCACCTGTGTCGTGAAATGCTGTGGAGGTCAGAAGAGGGTGTCGTCGGATTCTCCTGGAACTGGAGTTCTCCTGGAATTGGAGTTATAGACAGTTCTCAGCCACCATGTGCCATGTGGGTGCTGGGGATTGAACCCAGGTCCTCTGCAAGAGCGGTCGGCACTCTTAACCGTTAGGCCATCTCTCCAGCCCAAAGAGTGAAATACATTTTATGATGAATAAAGTATAGTGACCCTTTTTGGATGAACTCTGGGATAACTTCTACTCAGTCTTTAGCATCAAGAAACCTATACACTCTAGAAAAATGTGCCTCAAAATTTAGTCAAATAATATAGTAACACTGCTTGCATTTTTCTTT
This sequence comes from Rhizomys pruinosus, assembly GCA_009823505.1. Lineage (NCBI taxonomy): Eukaryota > Metazoa > Chordata > Mammalia > Rodentia > Spalacidae > Rhizomys > Rhizomys pruinosus. The sequence continues at coordinate 1,972,654 of VZQC01005422.1, read as the reverse complement.
CTTTGATCACTTATTCATTCATTTGAAGTCAATTAACTTACCTGTATTAACTCTACAGGATCTGATACATTTTTCTATGCTAATTTTACTCATGACTTTGTTGTTTTCCTCTCAATTTTTCCTTATCTTAGGCTTTCTGGTGAAATACAGTAGTCAGGTAAATTTTAATTTCAGATAAATAATAAAGGATACTTTTCTATATGATATATGTCACAAATATTACATGAAGCATGTTATGTTGAAAAAATATTTAGTCTTTATCTGAAATTAAAATGTAAGTGAATTCCTGTGTTTTGTATGTTAAATCTGGCAACTCTATCTTTCACACTATATTTATATGCTGTTAAGTTTCCTCAGATTTTTTGTGAGACAATTTTGGGGACTAAATGAATGAATATATCCTGGCAGGAGAAAACTTCTGAGATAGCTTCTTTTTAAAACTTTTTATTAATATACATTAATCGTACATAATAATAAATTTCATTATGACATTTTCATAAATGTAGGTATGCTGATCAACCTCTACCCAACTAGCTCCCTTCCACATGTAAGTGTGTGTGTGTGTGTGTGTGTGTGTGTGTGTATCAGGAGGTTAATTAGGATTACTAACAGGAGCATAGGTGAGGGGATATTTACAGGAGCCTGGGCAGCTTACCAGTAGCTACATAAAATGTCTCCTTCATCATTAAGGAAGGGACTCAGATTTCTTCCTCTGTAATAATTGGAAAGGCAACTGTAGTAGATAGATGGGCCTTTTTTTTTTAACTTTATATTCTTATATATATATCTATATATATAGTTTCATATATACATAAATATACACATACATACAAACATACATGCATACACATATCACTTGAATTGGAGGGTTGTTTTTTCTTCCTTAAAAGATGTCATGTTAACTTCCCGGCATAGTCCTTTTCTGCCTGCCTGCTCCCCCTGCCGCTCCTTCCACTTGCTCTTCTCCTGGTCTCTTTTTTCTGCCCTTTCTTTTTTCTTCCCTTCTCTCCTTGTATCCTTTCTTTCTTCCTTCTTTCTTTCTCTCTCTCTCTCTTTCTTTCTTTCTTTCTTTCTTTCTTTCTTTCTTTCTTTCTCTTTCTTTCTTTCTCTCTCTTTCTTTCTTTCTTTCTCTTTCTTTCTCTATTTTTGTGCCTTCTTTCATTTGACACCAAAAGAAATATGCTTGGAATATTATATTATATAATAGATATACTATATATACTATATTATATATATATAGAAGAGAGAGAGAGAGAGAGATAGGAGAGGAGGAAAGGAGAGAGAGAAGAGCTGTGAGAAAAGTATTAACAAAGGCTTCGAGGTTGTTCAAACCCTTTCTCTTTGCTCATCAGTGGAAAGGTCCTACACATTTGTACATTGTAGGCAGCATAGGGATGGAAGAGGTGTGAGATTGGAAAGGACGCTGTCTGCGACAGCAAATGGCTATAATGCTCATTTCAGGTAAACTATGCTATTTAATATCTCCTACTTAAAAAACACACACAGTACTGCTTGATAGTCTCTAATTAAAGCATCTTCCAAAAAGAGCTTTCCTCTGTCAGTTTGTATCTGAGACTGCAAGTTCAGTGCCCTCGGAAGTTCCCTGCTTCTTGATAATTCCAAGCCACGTTGGCCTTGGTGCCTCTCCTAGATGACAAGATGCTTGTTTTCAGTCACCTTAAAACTGTTTTGTTGTATGCTCTGTGAGCATGGTGGCACATGGCTTTGATCCCAGCACTCAGGAGGCAGGGCAGGTGGATCTCTGTGAGATCAAGGCCAGCCTGGTCTATGTGGTAAGTTCCAGGCCTCCTGGGGTCATAGGTGACAATAAACAAATGATAAAGAAAAAACCCAGCAACAAGAACCTCCCCATCAAAACAACAAAACCTCCAAATCCTGTTGCTTTGTTCTGTGATTCCAGGCAGCTGTTGCACCTCATGTGAAAGGCAGACAAGAAAATGAAGATCCTTCAGGGAAACATGCAGCACTGGCTGATTCCAGCTTTTTTGGCGATTACTTATTTCTGCACGGTGGTCCAGGGGCAAGGTAATTGACTGTGTGAATGAAATCGGCAGTTCAGTTTCCAGCACCCACGTGGTGGCTAACAGCTGTCTGTGACTCCAGTTCCAGGGGATCTGCTGCCTTCTTCTGACCTCCATGGGCATTGCATGACGGGAGTGCACTTACACACAGGCAGGCAATACACTCATACACACAAAATAAAAATTTAAAAAATAATAAAAAATAAACACAGGCATGCATATTTGTTTACATAATATATGTATCACTTCAGGCTACTTTCATGCTACCCTGACAGAGGTGAGTAGACGTGACAGAGACTACGTGTTCTTCAAAGCCAGACATTTCTACTGTCTGGTATTTTACACAAACTTGTGCTAATCCTGAAGTCAGTATACATACAAAGTGTGTGAGCTGCCATAGCTACATTAACCTGGTAATCTTGTCAAGACTGAAGTGTCACTGATGAAATATTCATCAGCAGATCAAAAAGTATGAATGTGATGAGGTGGTTTGGGGAATGTCTAATATTTGGAAATGAGGGTTACAGAAGTCAAATGCATGAACTGCCGCACCTGCTCCTTCAAAGCAAGGCACGCTTTGGAAAGGAGTGGAACTTGACTCTTTTGAGTTCACATAGCTGTTTTACAGCTGGGATTGATGGCTGTATTTCCAACTACTTCAATGAACACATAGTGTGCAGGTAAATAGATATATTCTGCTTATCTTTGTCGAAAGAACATTTTCAGAGATAACTTATTTTCTGAGCTCATGAAGCAAGATATAGGTCCTTAGGAATGAAGCAAGTCATCACATGGTTCAGTCTTTTAAATCCAGAAATGATCATTCACAGTCAGAGAGAGCTCTTCAATGCCATCTTTAAAGATCCTACAGACCAGATGCACATTTTCAGCCAAATTCTGCTTTAAATGAACTTTAACATGGACATTCTGTATGTCTGGCTGCTCAAGAACTAAGTGGAATAACTCTTTCTTTTTCCTTTACAAAGCTTACTGTGCACTAGGGACTTAGAAGTTGTAGTATAGCTGGGCATGGTAATGCATGCCTTTAATACCAGTGCTTGGGAGGCAGATCACTGTGAGTTCAAGGCCACCCTGGTCTACATAGTGAGTTCCAGGACAGCTGGGGCTACAGGGAGACACTGTCTCAAAAAGACCAAAAAATAAATAAAGAAGTTGTAGTATAATCAGAATGTAAGTTATCTGGTGCTATGGCCAAAGACAAACTGATGATAGATTATGAGGTTAAATAATTTTGCTTTTTAGAAATAGTGATATTGATAACACTGCTCCTATTTGTGACTCATGTGGGTTTCAAGCGTAGGAATAAGTAAGGTACTCAGACCATTAAAATATTAAATTGCTCAGGCTGGAGAGATGGCCTAGTGGTTAAGAGCATCAACTGCTCTTGCAGAGGACCCAGGGTTGATCCCCAGCACCCACATGGTGGCTGAGAACTATCTTTAACTCCAGTTCCAGGGGAATCTGACACACTCTTCTGACCTCTGAGGCATTGCACTACATGGGTGCACAGACCTACATGCAGACAGTACATTCATACACATAATAAAAAATTAAAATTAAAAAAATTAAATTGTTCATAAACCAGGTGTTGAAAGCCTAAAGTAGGCAATGTAGCTAGAGAGAAAAATGTGAATACAAGAATCAGTTAGAGGTAGAGGAGCTGGCACTTGTTTACTGATTAAATGTAGATAGATGAGGTGGAACATAAGAGATGACTTTGAAGATCCTTATAGAGACTTGTGTGGATGGACATTTAATTTTGTCCTCTGTGTTATTACTGCTTCCACATTGCATCACAATATTTTGGTCCCTAAATCTCATTAAAAGCAGTTTCTTTACCGTCTCCACTACATAACAACCCATCAATTTTAGAAGGTATTTGCTGAAGAGATTTATAGATGAAGGAGGGATTTTCAGTGGAAGATATCAAGTCTAGTCTTAGGGACAAGTATGTGAAACTTTAGGGTTTGGGGAGATACCCATGTGGGATTGGCAGGTGGGCAGTTGATGGAGTTTATGAGGTAAAGATCAGGACAGGAGATTATACTTGAACTGCATTGTACTTTTGGATTAGCTGACAGAGATCTTTGGGGCCCTAGAAGTATTGTTAGAGAGGAATAACTCAATGCAAAGAGGAAAGGATGAGGCCCGATGAATAATAGCAGAAGAAAGTTAGTAAAAGAAAGGTGGGTGAAAACATCCAAAGCAGAAGTAGAAGGCAAGGAATAGGAGAGGGAGACAATGCTAAAAAGTCAGGGGACTACAGGGACCTAGATCCAAAGGGTGGGAAACTGCTAAGAAGGAATATGGTGGTTGCCTGCTGGAGGAAATCCAAGATAGAAAAACTTTAGAGGATTCCGGCTCCAGTGTTTATAAAAATACATGAGATCTTTGAGAAACTCACACTATTTCTATCATAATGCCACTCATCTATGTGATTAAGTTAGAGCAAGAAATAAGCATACAAGTTGCTTTGCTACAGTGATCTTGTGCTTTTGCAGCACATACTGTAGTGAGCTCCTGTGGGCTGACTGTTTTTTGATATGACTCTGAAAAGCCATATAGATGTTTTGAAATTCATGTTTATGAAAAAGCGAAAATAGTCATTGTGGTCAAACAATGTAGCACAGCATGTCCGCTTTCTGATCTCCAGGACCTGTGACTGTGCAAGTAGGAAATGGGATGTCAGTTGACCTTGCAGTAAGGAGGTTATTTTTGATTGACTGGGGCCTCTGATGTAGTTCTAATGGCTTTAAGAAGACGGAGAGGAGCACATGACCACCGCTGACTTTGAAGATGGAAGGGGAGCAAAAGCCAGGAATGCATGTGGCTTCCAGGAAAAAGCAAGGGCATAAATTCTCTCCCAGATCTTTTAAGAAAAAAGGCAATCTTGCCAAACTTTGATTTTAATCCAACAACCCATTTCAGACTTGTGAGCCCCAGAACCGTAAGATAACAAGTGCTCGTTATTTCATTTTATATGTTTGTTTGTGTATTTTACATACTGGGGATTGAGTCTAGCTCCTCACATATGCCAGGCAAGCTCTCTACTGCTAAGTTGTATCCCCAGACCCAGTGTCTGTTATTTTAAGCCACTAAGATTATGAGATTTGTTACAGCAGTGATAGGGAACAAGTACAATTGATATTAAAGACATTCAGGAAATGAGTCTTCCTCTTTAAATCTCTGTTCAGCAGAAAGTACAATTTCCTCTCTCCTTGTTGTATTTCATAAAAATCTTTCCCTCAAAGTGAGGGAAGTAAAGAGGAGGAAGAGGAAGAGGAAAAGGAGGGGTGGGAGGAAGAAAAGAGTCAGGGGAGGAGAGAGATGGGAAAGGACTGGGAAGGAAGAAGGGTGACAGGAAGGGAAAGCTGAGGCATTGGCTATTCATTCATTTGATTAGGGTTGTCAAGTCATAATGTATAAATAAATAAATTAGCAAACAAATAAATAATGTACATTGTAAGTACATGTGATTCCATCTTATTAATCACAGCTTAATAAAGCTGAAAAATGAAAAAAAAAAATCCTCCCCCTGTTGTAGAGTATGAATCCACATGGGTTCAAATAATTGTTTTTACATATATCATTCTAGCCAGCTCTTTGTAAGAAAGCTTGTTGGATGAGCCAGAATACAGAATACATGTTAGCCCTGGGCTGTGTGTGTGTGGGAGTGCTCACAACAATGGCAGCGTGGAGGCATCGTCGCTTCCTCAGAATGTCACAGTAAATATGCGCTGGCCTCTAGGAATATTTGCTTAGGGTGGTTAACAGAAAGAACCGTGGGAGGTAAAGTAACTGTCACTCAAAACTTCAAGACAAGGCTGGGCATGGTGGCACAAATGGAGCCCGAAGGAGCAAGAATTCAAGGTCGTCGTCACTGCAGTGCGTTCCAGGACAGCTTGGGCTGCAGGAGGAGGTTCTGTATCAAAACAAAACAGAATAAAACAAGGCATATGAAATTGAAGACTTCTCAAGGGGATTAGATGTATCTTTATAGAGACCCCATGTTAACTCATAGATATGTATATTTTTATGTTGTTAGTAATGATACATATTTGGAAGTTGAGGATATTTTTCTTCCTGCCATGTTCATCATCTTCATAATGGATCATTAAATTTTAAAATATTATATCCTAAATGAGATAAAGACCTCTCTAGCATGTCTCATGGTAAAAATGTCTCCTCAAATTAAATTCCTCTTATTTGTAAGACATTTGGACAACGTACTTAATGGAAAAAAAGATACACACAAAAATAACAGTTCAGATCTTTTAGAAAAACAGCCAAGATACCTCTCTGCTCTTTGAAGTTTAAAAAAATAAATCTAACAAGTTCTCTCATCAATTCGGCATCACAAGTTATGTTTGCGATTAGTTTTGATTTTGAGGCAGGGTCCCCTTATTTGGCCCAGAGTGGCCTGTAACCCATGATCATCTTTTCTTAGCTTCCTGGGTGCTGGGAACACAGTTGTGTGTCACCACGCCTGGCTACACACTGTGTCTAAAAGGGAATTATACTTGTTATGATCACTAACGCAGCATCTCTATCAGAAAGAGACTTTGGGTTACAAACAAAAGAAATTTTCTTGGGCCAACCTAAAGATGTATCCTCTAGAAAATAACACAGTAGCTCATATAATAAAATAAAAGTTAAAATGTGAAGCTTGGAAAAAATGGGACTCTTGACGTCCTGGGCTACAGCATCAGGGACCAAGCTACCTTTTCTTCCTTTTCTTATCAAGCACATCATTGGAATGAAACCACCTGGGCCATGGTCTCTCTTTTCATCCCTGGACTCCATTTTGGACTCTTGGGAGAAGCTGTCTGACCTGGCTTGAGTCACTGTCCCACTTCTAACCCAGGGAATTGTGCCCAATTACTACTACACTTCTGTGCAATTGGAGGAGTTGGGAGGGGATATTCCTTGGAAGAAACTCAGGGTGCTGTTAAATAAGGAAGAGGGGACATGGTTCCAGATGTTGACATGTACAAGACACCCCTTGCTGCAGCCCCGTGTAATATGGTGTTACAAGCAATTGAGAATATTTCATTAGAAATAAGTCTCTGAATAGATTGTTACTTGTCAAAACAGCAAGATTGCAATTAAGCTGAGAGAGAGAGAGAGAGAGAGAGAGAGAGAGAGAGAGAGAGGAGAAGAAACAAAGGAATGGAGGAAACAGCAGAATCCATTGAATTAGTAGATCATAAAATGTAATTTCCTAAGTGCTTGATAACAGTAAGACTTCAATGGGATAAACAAATGTCTCTCCCACCCATGGGCCCCTATGGGAAGATGCAGAACCACCCTTCTCAAGCACAGCACAATGCAGAACAAAACCTCCATGGTCTCAATAACAAGCCAGTTTTCTTTTGGGGGTTAATCTCATGTCATCACCCACAACAGGAGTTTGTTGGCTTCCTCTGGATTCCTAGTGAGTACCCAAGTCAAACTTTATTTACACTTGTCTTTTGTAAAAGATTAAAACTTGGTTGTTTCTGGACAAGGAGCTAGACAGATCTCTGTGAGTTCAAGGCCTGCCTGGTCTACATAGTGAGTTCTAGGCCAGCTGGAGATACAGGAAGACCCTGTCTCAAAAATCAGCAAAGAGGGGCTGGAGAGATGGCCTAGCGGTTAAGAGTACTGACTGCTCTTGCAGAGGACCAGGGCTCGATCCCCAGCACCCACATGGCGGCTGAGAACCATCTGTAACTCCAATTCCAGGAGAACTCCAGTTCCAGGGGAATCCGACACCCTCTTCTGACCTCCACGGCATTGCACGACACGGGTGCACAAACCTACATGCAGACAGTACATCCATACACATAAAAAAAAATAATAAAAAATCAGCAAAGATTAATTTTGTAACCTGCCACTTTACTGAAACTGTTAATCTAGCATGTCATCTGCAAAAAGGGATAATTTGATAGTTTGACCTCTTCTTTTCCAATTAGTACTCCTTTAATTTCCTTTTCTTGTCTTACTGCTCTAGCAAGCATTTCAAGCAGTATATTGAAAAGAAGTACTGATAGGGGGAGCCTTCATGGGTTCTTGACTTTAAGGGGAATGCTTCTAATTTTTCCCCATTTAGAATGATGTTGGTTGTGGGTTCATTGTATATGGCTTTAATTATGTTGAGGAATGTTCCTTCCAGTCCAATTCCCTCTAGGACTTTAAACATCAAGGCACATTTAATTTTATCGAAGACCTTTTCCACATCAGTTGAGATGACCATGTGTGTCTTTCAGTCTCTTTATGTGCTTTATGACAACTTTTTTAGTAAATATAATACCACATTATCTGATTTAAAAAGCACATTAAAGCATACATCGACTTGCTATGTAATTTAGGAATGTAAAGTAACATTTCTTTTTACCTGCATGCAATTGTACTGTTAAAATGTGAATCTCTATACATGTTTTGGAATTAACCTACAGTTAATTTTCAGACTTTGTAATTTTGGTATATGTGTAGAGTGTATACATGCATATTTTGGAGCAAAATAAAATTGAAGGGAACAACAACAATAGCAAAAAATACTTGTTCAAAGAACTGACCGAAACAGTAAACTTCTGCTCAAACAGTAAACTTCTGCATTGAAAAATTTAAAAAGACTGTGAAAAAGATGCAAGATATGTATTGCAGAATGCCTGAGTTCTGGCAGGGTGGGGGGCATGGAAGGGGGAACGGGTCTAAATTTGATAAGAAATATCATATGACATGCACAAATTTTCAATATAAAATTAAAAAAAAAAACAGCAAAGAAATCAACCAACCAACCAACCAAGGAATGAAACTTTTTTTTTGCATTTTTTTAAATTGAAGTTTTGCAATTTTCATACACTATAGTTGATGGTATTTAGATCTGCTTCCCTCTCCCCTCCTTCTCCCGCTGCTCAAATTAACTTTTGAGTCAAGTTTTCTCAAGCGTTTGCTGGAAGTTAAGTGCACAGATAGAACATAAAACACTTCCTTTGTGTTTGCAAAGAGAAAAGAAAAACCCACACATACAGATTCCTGTTCTGTGAGATAAGAGCAATTATTTTGCCATGACTCTACAGTGTTCTGTCAGTTTTGCTGCCCAGGCTTTGGCTCAAGTCCCAGTGCCTTCCAAGAGTGGGTAAAAAGCTAACTTTGAGATCCAGAGCTGTGACCCCATGCCGCCTCCTTCTTAATTAGCATTTCTTCTTTGCAAAGTATTTCTCCCCAAAGGCAAAAATTTAAAGGAAATTATTTTTCATGTCTATCCAAGATTTTGTTTGAGTGATTGTGAGACTATTTAAGCCTGTATGGGCATTGGATGTGATCCTCCTAGCATAAGGTTGTCAGGGCTTTTCACAGTCATACTGCAACTTTAGTCAAATTAATTAAGAGTTGACTGTTGCTGGACTTGGTTGTGGCAATTATATCATAATTTGTTTCTTTGGGTTCCATTTTATCTTATTTATGTGTATGAGTGTATTGCCTGCATGTATGTAGGTGCACCTGTGTTGTTCAATACCCTAGAAGGTCAGAAGAGCCCAAAGGATTCCCTGGAACTGGAGTTAGGGATGGTTATTAGCCACCACGTGGGTGCTGGGACTCAAACCTGGGTCCTCTGCAAAAGCAGCCAATGCTCTTTACTGCTGAGCCATCTCTCCAGTGCCTATTTTATTTATATTTTATGTGTATGAGTGTAATGCTTTATGCAAGTGCACCTATGTCTTGCAATGCCTGCAGAGGTGAGAAGAGGGCAACGAATTCCCTTGGAACTGGAGTTATAGATGGTTATTAGCCACCATGTGGGTGCTGGGTATTGAACCTGGGTCTTTTCTTTTTTTTTTTGGTCTTTTTGAGACAGGGTCTCCCTGTAGCCCTGGCTGTCCTGGAACTCGCTCTGTAGACCAGGCTGGCCTTGAACTCACAAAGATTCGCCCGCCTCTGCCTCCCGAGTGCTAGGATTAAAGGCGTGCGCCACCGCGCCCGGCTCAGAACCTGGGTCTTTTGCAAGAGCAGCTAGTGCTCCTAACACTGAACCATCTCGCCTGCCCTTCCTTCCGGTTCCAGATGACCATCTGAATTTAACTAGTATGGCACTTGATATTTTCTACTGGTGATTCAGAAGGTTATCTGCTGACTAAAGAAGTCAGTAACCTACCATAACTATTAGTGCTGCTTAAATACCTATATATCTAATTGCTTGTGCTTCATTAGTAGGATCGAAAGGTTACTCCTGAACAAACTGTCAGCCCATGAAAGGAAACAGCCAGAATTGACCAGAATCCAAGTCAACAGCTCCAGAGAGAGAGGACAGTTTTACTTCTCATCCACCTGTGCCCCTTTTTCTAGCCTAATTGGAAAACAAATCTTGCGGAAGAGGGGCTGGTAGCAATGTTAAAGGGTCGCGTATTGGGTGTGATAAACGGTGTTTGTAAACTACTAGACGATGTAAGTCTGGACACTCATTTGATCAACTGATTGAACAAACAACCTGACACCCCCAACTGAAATGGGTGGGACCTGTCGGGGGGTGTTGGGCCTACATCCACAAACCGATCCTATGTAGAGATGTGGTCATTGCTACCGATAACGCGCAGCACCCGGAGCGTGCAGCAGTAGAGCGTCGACCAAAATGACGCCACCAGCCCGATGCTCTTATAACTCCCCCGCTCATACCAGAAAAGATTCCAACATGGATTATCAGACACTCATATTAGTGAAAAACGATAAAGAGAAAAAACAAGAAAAAGAAAAACCCCTGTGTGAAAGGCCACTACTCCCATGTTCCTCGCGCCAGTTAAGGACAGTTATCTGGCAGTAAATACCGCCGATCGAATCGCTGGCCAACCACCATCTGTAGTCGCGAGCGGAAACAGCCTACCTGCCTAATCCACACGACATGCCGCATACACCGACATACCGTCTGCGACCCCCACAAACGTCACAATCCAGATGGGCAGATCTGGATCCACAACCCGGAGGAAAAGGAAAATTCCACATTACATTAATGCTCTCGAAATATCTGAATCTAATTGGACAACATGATGTACGAAATGCACAAACCATCAATAAAAATTAAAAATTAAATAAAAAAAAAATCTAAATCCAAAAAAAAAAACAAAAAAAGAGTCAGTGAACTCACACAGTTGTACAAAGAACAGTGGGGACTCTATGGACGTCTGCTATCTAGCCTAGCAGTGCTGACTGCTGTTAATCTGCTCTCCTTGGGATTTCAGCACGCCTGCTGTCCTCACAGAATGCACCGACCCTCTTCAGACTGCTCAGATGAGGCTTCACCTACTTGCTTTCTGATTCCCCTCGTAGTTTCGAGGGAGCAGCTTCATTTCCATAGCACCTTCTCATGCAGCAGCTCTGCCAGCACTGCCTGCCAACCTGCTGATCTGGTTTGACTCAGAAATGTTATTTAACAATTTCATTTCTTAAGCTGGGCATGATGATGCACGTCTTTAATATCAACACTAGGGAGGTAGAGGTAGGTGGATCTCTATGAATTCAAGGCCAGCCTGGTCTACATAGTGAGTTTCAGGCCAGCTAGGGCTACAGGGAGACCTTTTTTCAAAAATAAAATAAAATAAAATTACAGCCAGAATTGACCAGAGTCCAAGACAACAGCTCCAGAGAGAGTGGACTGTTTTGCTTCTCATCAACCTGTGCCCCTTTTCTAGCCTTAGGGAACAATCTGCAGAACGATGGGGGTGTCTAATCTGGTACTGTAATATAATGACCGTGGTAGAATGTAAGGGCTGCGATTGGGGTGAATGGTGAAACTACAGCAATGTAGTCTGGACACTTATTTGATCAACTTGATTGAACATACAACCCCTCACCCCCCGCTGGATGGTGGGGCTGTGGGGGTTTGGGCACAACAGCCTGCAAATTGGTTTCATATGAAGGATGCTTGTACTCATGGATCATCACTTATAGCTAAAAAATGAAAAAAAAAAAAAACTGAGAGAAAGATGCAGGACAGTTATGGCAAAATGCATGATCTGGGATGGGGTGGGGGTAGGGGGGAAGGGAAAGGGAAATATGCCTGAACTGAATTGGAAAATGATGTATGAAATGCACAAAGCATCAATAAAAAAATTTAAAAAAATAAAAATTTAAAAAGGAAAACAGTTTTTATGAAAAAATTCATGTTTTTCCATTAACCAGAGAAATGAAAACTCTTCCATTCATATAAAACTGAGAATTTGAAGCTAATGCTTTTGTATTTAAACATTTTAAGTTTTATTTGTTTTTATTTTTTATGTGTATGAATATTTTGCCTGTATGTGTGTAAGTGTACTCATGAAGTGCAATGCCTGAAGAGGCCAGAAGAGGGTGCTGGATCGCCTGGAACTGGAGTTACAGATAGCCACCATGTGGATGCTGGGAGCTGCACCTGGGTCCTCTGCAAGAGTAGCCATTGCTCTTAACCACTGAGTCATCTCTCCAGCCTCAGCTAATGTTTTTGTAGGGCATAACAACTCATGCCATGCTCTATGTATAAGTGTAAAGGACATGTAGAAAGACAATAATGCTGTTGAATGTGTCCGTCAGTGCTTACTGAACTCACATGAGTGAGTAGTTTGTAGAGTAGTTGATTCTTCATTTTGCTCAATGCAGGGCAATTTTTTAACATGGATCTTCTTCGCAGAAACAGTGCCTGGGCTTCCTCTGGGTCAGAGATCATCCTTGTAAACTCCAACAAGCCTCATAGCAGATGCTCCCTGGGCCCTTTATCTATAAAATTGGAACAGCAATATATTTTTGTTTCAGAAGTGATTCATTAGATGAAGTGAGAGGAAGTGGAAAGGGGAAAATATCTATTAGCCACCCATTATATTAATTATATGAATTATTCTATTTAAAGTTATGATCTAGCCTTTGTAGAAAGTATCAATTTTTCTAAAAGTGAAGAAACTGGCTTTGGAAGAACTAGCCACCTGATTGAAGTTATTTAATCAGTGAGAGAACTGGGAATTAACCAATGTCCAAGCTCAGATTATGCCACATGGCTTTCTAGAAGGATGTCTCTTTCCTTCTCTACACCACTTCCTAAAGCAAGAAAAAAAGGCCAGATGCAAAGTAGGCAATGAATGCTAACTTAACTTTTTATTAATTAATAATTTTTTTTTGGTCTTTTCGAGACAGGGTCTCCCTGTAGCCTCAGCTGTCCTGGAACTCGCTCTGTAGACCAGGCTGGCCTTGAACTCACAAAGATCTGCCTGCCTCTGCCTCCCAAGTGCTAGGATTAAAGGCGTGCACCACCACGCCTGGCTTAATAACTTTTCTTTTTAGGCACAGTAATTTAGATCTCATATAGTAAAACAAGCTTCATGTATAAGTACTTTTGAAGCTCTGGGACATTTATAGAAGGTTTCAAAACATGTTTTGAAGTTTGAATGACTTACATAAAAAGTAATCACATCTAAACTTTTGTTGTGTGAAATTTCAATCAATTAAATACTGTGGCTTGAATCATGATCACGTGCTACATTTCTGACAGGTATAAACCAGCTTCCTTTGAAGAGTAGGTCAGAGTTAAAAAAAATTCTCCTATATTTGATCCTGAACTTCTTTACAATAACTTTCTCAAATGTTTTATTTTTCATTTTTTTATTTTAAAAATAAATTATATGTATACATGTGTGTCACTGTGTGGTTATGTGCATGTGAGGGATGGACCCTCAAAGGTCAGAAGAAGGTGTCAGATCCCCTGGAGCTGGAATTATAAGGGGTTATAAGCTGCCCAAAGTGGGTGCCAGAAACTAAACTCAGGTCCTCTGCAAAAACAATTTGTGCTCTTAACTACTGAGCCATGTTTCCAGTCCCTATCAAGTGTTTTAAAATAAATATTTTATGCCACAATCATGTGCTTGAAATATCCTTCTCCATATCATGTCATCAAAAGCATTTGATGACCACACTGGAAAACCTGAAGGCATGCATGCAATGGTTCCAGTAGACAAAAAAAAAAAAGAAAAAAAAAAAAAAGAAAAGCTTTTATGTTCCAAGTAGAAAATTTCATCTTGTCATAGAATGAAAGCATTTTACTTCAATTGGCTTCCATTTCTAAATTTGGCTTAAAATTAAATTCAAACAGTGTCTAACCATTTCTTTTAATAAGGTCAGTGCTATTTGACAAATGAGTATCTCTGGAGTAAAAAGCATGTGGCTTCGAGTTTGCACACTGATTGGTTTATCAATGGGGCTGTAGAAAGATCATCCTCTGGTGTTGATGAAGACTTGTGTACATTGGTTATGCTACTTTGCTGTTTCAATTTAAACTTAAATGCTTCCATGTTTAAACATCATTTTTGTTGTTCCTTTTCAGTGGCTCCACCCACCAGGTTAAGATATAATGTGATATCACATGACAGTATACAGATTTCGTGGAAGGCCCCAAGAGGGAAATTCGGTGGATACAAACTTCTTGTGGCTCCAGCTTCAGGTAAAGACAATCAACTATATCTTACGAAGTCCTGGGAGATTTTTATACGCAGATAGTTAAAGATGTGCAATGCCAAATGTTGTGTTAGGATCATTTGAAAGGCTTCACTTTCTTTTATTTTTATCAACATTTTGTCTGCATGTATATAAGTGTACCATGTTCATACAGTGCCCACAGAGGGCAGAAAAGGGCATCCAATCCCCTGAAACTGGAGCTGTGAATAGTTGTTAGGTGCCTTGTGGGTATGGGAACTAAACCCAGATCCTCTGCAAGAGCAGCAAGGGCTCTTAATTGCTAAGCCATCTAGTCATCCCTCTAATCTTTTGAGCTTGACATATTCTCTCCTTTCATCAAGAAATTAATATTTCCCAAAGCATAAGGACTGACTCTTGGGCTCAGTCTAATTGATTCTCTTCAGGCCATTTTTCAGAATATCAAAAATTCTACTCCTAGATTTCAATATAGAATAAATAATTTTGATTCATTGACACCTAAAAAACATAAATACACCTGAGTATCCAGTAGTCCTGTCTATTTGAATAAATGATTACAATGGACTTGATAGAATGGACTTGATTACAATGGACCTGATAGAATGTTACTTAGCAGTCAACTAGACATTGTGAAAAAGATTGATAAACCACAACAGGAAAAAACATAAGCTGAACAAATATATTGGTCATTATATAAAGTAGTAATGTAAAATTGTAATTAAAATTTTCATTCCCATGTATCAGACAAAGTCAAACAATGCAGGGCATGGAGGGGGATTTAATGGGTGTCATAGAGACAAAAAGAATCAACAACTGGATTTCCTGGGCTCTATTTCTAGTTCTGTTCCTTATTAAGTGGTGAGATCCAGGCAAGTTATTTAAGATCCTCCTGCAGAGTACCTGAAACAGTATTACCACCCTCATCTGATCTGGGGACCAGAGCTTCGTATTACCTGGAGGCTTATTTGAAATACAAAATATGAAGTCCCATTCCCAAACTCCTGAATCGGTCCGAATTGTAAAAAGATAATTCCTATGCATATGAAATTTGATAAGGAGTGGTGGTGAGGGTAAGAGAACAATCACAACACTTAAAACAGCGATTGCTGTATTACTGTAGTAATTACTATATAGCTAATTACATATTGCTAATTACTACGGTAAATGCTAAGTATCTGCTCCTATACTGATTCTCCAGTATATCTCGCAGCTCACTGAGCCTTTGCAGGGTTTCCACATCAGCACATGGAAGCACATAATAAATACTTAACAATAACATGGCCTTACTGTCTAGTTACTTTTCTTGCTGCTGTGACAGAATTTCTGACATAAATAATTTAAGGGCAGGAAGACTTATTTAGGCTTCTGTTTTCAAAGGTTGAGTCCATGGCTACTTTGCATCCATTTGGGCGCAGCATCAAGGCAGTGGACCTATGTGGCAGGGGAAGTGATTCACTTCATGGCTGACCAGGATGCAGAGAAAGAGTCAGGGGTGCTGGCACCCAGCTGGCTTTTTCTTTTTTTCTCTTTGTTTTCTCCTGGCACCCCAGCTCATGGAGTGATGCTGCCCATATCTATCCCCTTTTTCCCCTGTTCAGTTAATTATCTCCAAATATGGCCTCACAGATATACCAATAGCCAAGCCTCACCTCCTTTCCGATCCTCCATCTCGTCATCTTGATGATGAAGATTAGCCAGTATACCCTTAATATATGTTTGTATAAATGTAATTATAATGGGTGGTGAAGATGGTTATATAAAACTGGTCTTCTTTCTGTTGGGGACCCTTTCTCAACTGACAATGAGAAATATAGATGCTTTTTTTGTTCACAACTGTGGAATATTACCCAATGTTTGATTCAGAAATCTCTAAGCTAGGTAGATAAAACACCTGTCTTCTTGCTTGGTCACTAAATACTTAAGATTTATTTCCAGTTATTCTTTGTGCAACTGGAGTATTCCCTATGTCTTGAAAACTATTTTTTCTTATAGGCAATTAGTACTTTAGCCTTTATAGGCTAATTGCTAACAATATGAAGTTGTTAAGTACCCTAAACACAAGCTATTAAGGAATCACAGAATCAACTGACTCAAGTGCCTTATGGACCAAACCTTAGCTTGATCTTTCAGTCCCATCTGAAACAATGTATCTAAAGGGTAGATGCCTAACTCTTTCCTAAACCCTTCCAATGACAAAAACTGAGAGTGAGAGAAAATTATTTCTTAATGAATATTGGATTTACTTTATGCCCTGTCCTTGTTAGTGGTCAAGCCAATCAGTCAGTTTTGATATACTAGTATCTGCTTGATTAAACACAGCAAGTTAAAAGATTAATAAGTATATTGAGCTATAAAATGTTTATGTGTGTTCTGGCACTGTGAATCATGGGGTAAGTCTTGTTTATGCCAATCTTTACCAAAGAATGTTTCATGGTGTTCTGCAGGATGCTGCTAGCTGTTATGCAACCAAATGGTTTAATGGTCAAATAAATTGGGGAAATGCTTGTTTAGACAGTTTAAAGCTTTTTTATTGTGTGAGTCTCAAAGTAGTTAATGAAATACTATGTTCTGCCTTCCAAAGACAGATTATAACATTTAGGGTGTTTCTAAGAACCTTTTTAAAGTGATGTATAAATTATGTAAGATTTGTGTACTTTATTATAGATGAGTTTTGAATGATAGAAGTTCATGAAACAAAATTTATCTTCTTGGATTCTTAGGGGAATGGACTTTGGTGAGAGAAAACTCAGTTTTGTCTTTTAGTAGCAGGCATCCTGAATAATAGCAAGAAAAATTCCAGTCTTACCTATTAATTTTATGAGTATGTAATTCAAATTTACTATGATCTGTGTTATAGTTGATTAACTCAGACCTCTCTGAGGCTGTTATTAAAGGAACAGTTATTTAAGTTAATTTCTCTTTTCTTAGATTGCTAATCATTGACAGAAATTAGAGAAGAAAGGTATACTTGAAATTTTGCACAAAAATTCAGTATTTACAGAAGCATTTTCAAGAAAGCCTTAGATTATAGGGATTCTGAAATTTTTTTTTTTCTGAGTTTAACTTTTACCTAGACAGGTAGTGAGTGTTTCCTTTGGCATCCTGAGCCAGATTTAAGATAATTAAAATGCTCATGGTTCAAGGATGCCTTGGAGTACTTTAGAGAGGAGAGGAAAAAAATACCAGCATGGATAATTACATTCAGCCTGCTCATATGCCCCATGCACTTTTAAGTGAAAATCTTTTCCTTTAAGAATTGATCTGAAGCTGAGAACCTGGTTTGTAATCTTGTAGTATGGTTTCTCTTAGAGAATAAATATAATTGTGTGTTATGGTGAAGGAATATTTTTATGACTCTGCTTTTATCTAATGTAATGTAGGAAACCATGTGTTATCCAATGTAAAAGAATATGCTGGACATGAGAATGAAAATTATATCACACTACAATTATATTATATTACAATTAAGTGTCAGCATTTGTATTTCAAATATCAGTACCTTTAGATATATCAGAACATATCGTGTACTATAAACACGTACAACCAAAATAAAATCTAAAAATGACTTTGCCTCTTAAAAAAGTCTTGATTTGTGGTTAGTAAAATTTCCAAGTGTATTCAGTTACTTATATTATAGCTTACTTATCTTTCTGTTTTATTATAGGGGGAAAAACCAATCAACTGAATCTCCAGAACACTGCAACAAAAGCAATTATTCAAGGTCTCCTGCCAGACCAGAATTACACAGTTCAAATTATTGCATACCATAAAGACAAAGAAAGCAAGCCAGCTCAAGGCCAGTTCAAAAGTAAGTATTTACAAGTGTTAAAGTACCACCTGGGGCAGTCTCAACATTGGATTAGTTTCTGTAGTGTGTATGCTAAGGGCTTAAAATCATTTTCTTTTAGATCTGCAGAGGTTTTAAAAAATTATTTATTTTGTTGCTTTTGAGGGAAATATTTTGTCTTTTTGACTTCTGAACAAAGGCATTTGGTGAGTCCACTCTTGGCAGGTGCAGATGTTATAAATGGTAAAGGTTTTTGAGATCTCCATTGCTGAGAAGCTATGGAAGAAGTTTTTGGTTATTTTTTAATGTAAATAAACCAGTTCTGCATCTCCTGGTATTGGCACCGCCCTTCAGGCTTTGGCCTCCTATGTTGTTGTGTAAATACTGGACATGACTTCTCCTAAGGTCTATGAGAATCAGGAAATGAGAGGAGCAGCTTTGTGATGCAGAACTGCAAGCACTGCACAGCCAAGCAGCACAGGGAGCACTGGGCCCTCACAGAGCTTTCCTGGCAGCTACTCATGCAAAGCATGATTTTATGTGTGTGAGTGTTTTGCTTGCAGGTATTAAGTAGCTGTTGGTGCAAGGCCCATGGTGGCAGGCAGGAGGCACTGGATCCCCAGTCACTGGAGTTACAGACAGTTACTAGCTGCCATATGGTGCTGGGAACTGAACCTGGGTCCTTTGCAAAGAGTAGAGCAACCAGTGCTCTTACCCACTGAGCCATCTCTCCAGCCCAGTAATAGGTTTTAGAATAGATGCAAAAAATTGCATGACTTTCTTTTCCATTTTCCATTTCACTGATGTTTTTGCTCCCTGTAACTCACACACACACACACACACACACACACACACACACATCTGGAATCATAAACAATATTTGAACTTAAGACAGAATCCTGTGTGGTGGTGAATTTATTGTTATTATGGCACTTTTCTGTGTCTCTTTTCCTCTCCTCTCCCCTTCTCTTCTCCTTCCTCTACCCCTCCCCTTCCCCTCCCTCTTCCCCTCCCCTTCCCCTCCCCTTCCCCTTCCCTTCCCCTTCCCCTTCCCTTCTCCTTCCCCTCCTCTTCCCCTCCCCTTCCC